>JAHKKF010527419.1:0-21800 GCA_019740295.1 Labeo calbasu | reverse complement strand
AGTCAAACTTGCAATTGTGAGAAAAAAGTCAGAATTGTTTATCAATTTATATCTCAGAATTTCGAGTTCATGTCTCCCAATTCAGACTTTCTAACTTGCAATTGCGAGTTTATATCATGCAATTCTGAGGGAAAAGTCAGATTTGTGAGATTATGTCTCACAGTTTGGAGAAAAAAAGTCAGAATTGCTAGTTTACAGAATTGTGAGATAAAAAGTCACATTTTTCTTTTAAGTGGCAGAAACAGGCTTCCATAGCAGGAAGCATTGTTTTGTGGTTAATTTGAACCAAACAGCCGAAAACTTTTTTGATTGTAACACTTATTTTTGCATGTTATTGGAAAAAAAGTATATGTCTTACATAAATATAGTATAATTATATCAATCCAGCTCATAAAGAAGGTGTGCTATAAAATTTTACTAACACAATGATTGACAAATAAAGAGAAGAAAAACAAAGAGCGTTGATTACATATAGAGTTTTAATGAAAATGCTATATATGTGGAAACGAACATGTGCACATTCTGCATAAACTGCTTTCAGCACTTTCATTACAAAACGCACGCATCAACAGACAAAAGAGGTTGATGTGCATCACAGAGTACAGGATATGTTCACTCCGCATGTAGAGTTTTATCGTGTTCACCTATTCACCAGGGCCCATTAGCAACATGCGTCAAGAGAAACAATACCGATCCAAACAACCACATTTTTACATAGTCCTACTCAGCATACATACATAAAACGTATTGACATTTTGACTCAAGCTTTCAGGGTCGAGCGCTTGTGTAAACAGACTTCCATTTCACCAGAGATTTGGAATATCAACACTAATGCGATTGACATTTCTAGTTATTAAACATGAAACCCAAAGCATGAAATGTTCTAGTAACAGTGCAAAGTTTAAAAATAAAAATCTCTTGTTGAACTACTGAGTTTATACAGCGGTAAACATAATGTGTACTCCACTGTGACTGCACTACTGCTAAACAGCTTCAAGGTTGGCTAAAACATACCTGTTCAGTTGCCTACTGTGCTTTAACATCAGGTACAATCTGCTGTTTGTTGTTGTTGTTGTTTGAGGGGTTGGGGATGTAGGGAATCAGGGGAGAAGATTTCCCCATACTGATATTAAACCTACACAATTGTGTAGTGCTGTTATTAAAATATGAGCTACATTCATAACAAATAGCCTGGAACACAATAACAAAAACAGAACAAACAATGAGCACTCCTCAGTTATAAATGTTGTATGACTTTCAGAAACTTTGTCTCGTAATGTCTGTTTTTGTGGATCAAGATCAGTTTTTTCAAGCTTTTTGGTCTCAAAGTTGTCCAACACAAACTCTATAAACTCTAAGTTTTCATCTTGATTTTGTGTATTTAAACATTTTAATTTAGAGTTAGATTATTTATCATTTTTAATTGCTTATATTACAGGTAATTTACAGAAATATTGTTTTGTAGCGTTTATGACTGTTACAGCGCCAGCTGTGGTCCGATCTCCTTAAAACTTTGCAAGCTTGTTTAGAATCACCTGTCACGTGTTCACCAGGTTTTGTGAAGTTTTGAGTTTTCTTTTAGGCTTTATAGGATTTTGGGTAAATTCAGACAGGCCCCTTTTCTAAATGACCTTGTTAGAGGCTCCCAAAGGGTAAATTTCAGCATTGTTTTGATAATTACTGAACTATGGATTCCAGAGAATTGTACTACAGTGTTATTTTTCCAGATTGAGCGAAAAACCTAGGACTAGTTCTTCTCAATCATTTAACAAACGATTTGACTGACAGCAGTGGTTCTACAGGCTAAGATGTCCAGAATGAGGAGTTCTGTCTTATGAAATGAATATCGCACGTATGTGCGAAAAGCTGCGCAATGCACAATCGTTTACAACATTGAAAAACCCAATATCGTCCCTCAGTGGCCGATTTCTTTCAAATCTCTCACAGACCTTTGGGGCCATGAGTCAAACAGGCCCACAGAGTTTCGTTCCCATTGGCCTCCATTAACCATGTCTAATAGGTGCTCAAAATTCATCTGCAAATGGTGGCCATGTTTTTTTGAGACACGCAAATGTTCTTATAGACACTTGTAACACTTTGGACCAAGGCCGTGCACAGCGATTTTCATGTTGATAGGACAAATAATTGCATAGGTATAGCCATTTGTATGTTTTTTCTCCCTCTCATAGCACCACCAAGTGGTCAAGCTCTGTGATTTATGTCCTGTGACCTCAGATTGAGCTCTTACATGAGTGTTCTTACATGAGTTTGGCGAAGATATCTCATTGCGTTCAGGAGTTATGGGCATTTTACTAAAAGTGGCCCTGCCCCTTCCGAACATTTTGGCATCCCTTTGCGACGGTGAATCGAAAGTTCAACTTTTTTTTTGATAATAATTGATATTCCCTCTCCAGAGAATCTTTTTGCACTGGTTTGGTACCGATCAGGTGAAAAACCTAGGACTACTCTGCAAAAGTAGGTTTTCGCCAAGCTCATGATCGAATATGAGGCATGCCTGCGACTGATGGTTTAGGAGTTATGAATGATTTTGTACTTTTGATCGCTGTATCGCCCCCATCAGGCCAATTGGGGTGAGCCTTGGTGACGTTGTTGGTGGTACGAGTACTACCAACCCTCCAAGTGTCAAGTCTCTATGACTTAGGGTTTGGTCGGTTTGGTCAGCGCTACGCGCTTGAACCCCTAACAATCAATGTGTCTCTTTTCGGTATGCGGAGAAAAGTACAAGTCATGACTTCACATTGCCAGATCCTGCTACGAGGAGAAAAAACAAATTAAAAAAACAACAACAATCAAGAACAAGGCCTTAACAAACTAAAATAAATCCAAATGCTTTATCTTGGAAATAAGACCAAAGTATCACAAGCTTAACCTTTTTTAAATTAACATAAACTAGATCGCTTAATGAGTTAAGCACAAACAACAATCCCAAAGACGGTTGTAATATGTGGATATGGCAACACTTCAAGAGCGTGCTCCGTGAAGCAGCCTTCCAAACATAAACAAAGCATGATGAGTCTGTCAGTTGTGGTTTAAGTGAAAATTGCTTAAGTGAAAATTGCAGAACATAACACACTTTGGTTGTTGTAATATAACTTTGGTCAAAAATAGCAGAAACCAAACATACAAGAGGCCTGACTGTTGCTATGATTATCATGGTGTCATTTATCACAATTTTGGGGGGTGAGTTCTGTTCTGTACACACACAAAATGATAAATTATGGGATTTAGTCTTACATTTAAGCTACCATGAAATCAAAAATGGCCATTGTAATTGTCTTACACAGTGTTAAAGTATTTATCATAAATTATTTATCCATGCACACTATTTTTAAATTGTTACATTTCGGGGGGGGGGGGGGGCNGGGCTTTTATGTCTTTTATTAGGATAGGACAGTAGAGACCTGACAGGAAAACATTGGGTGGAGAGAGGGGAGCGGGATCGGCAAAGGACCTCAAGATGAGAATTGAACTAAGGTCACTGTAAGCGCTTTTGTGCTGTCGATGCACTAACCCTGAGGCCACTGGCGTCAACCCATGTCATTATTTAAAATAAATAAATAAATAAATAATATAAATTTGCAGCTGTAATCTTTAATCAAAAACATCACCATACTCTCCCCCTCTCGATGACATATCTTCTCTTTATGACATAAGTCTCAACAAAGGCTGACTGTCCAATGACCAGGCTTTTAGCACCCTTCGTCGGGAGTTTGACTGACAGGCGATCTGACCAATCATAATGTTAAACTTCAATAAAAATAGTGTATTGATGTCATACCATCAGATGTTTATTCATGGGTATTGGAGGAGTGAGGAGATTGATTACATTTGAACCGCTAGAACTGAAGTGCTATAGCAATTTGTCATATTAAAGAGCTCCAAAAATGCCATTTTTGTCAAAAATTCTTTAAAAAATGACAACATTTGAAAGCTGAGATTTAGTTTAATACCAAAAGTATCCTGTACATTCTTGTCTGTTGGCAAGTTGACAGTGTATTCGTTGCTTTGAGCGTCCAAGTGGCACGTGAATCGATCATCTCTTCCTCTTTACTACTAGTCATAGCATGAAATAAACATAAATGAACATTAGAGTTATGTTGTCTTAACCGTGGAAAGACGACAATACACCATTGTCCACTGATGTTAATCTAACCTCCTGTTTGGTGGATTCAGCATTATAATTGGTCAGATTGCCCGCCAATCAAAGGCTGAAATCCCACCCTACATTTTGGAAGCCGTTTCACATGGATATACATCACAATAGGGGAAAAAAATACTATTGCAACTTCCGTTCCATTTCATACTGCACAGAAAAGAGGGGTGGGGTGAGCAGAGCTCATTAGCATTTAAAGGAACATGCAACAGAATGGCTCGTTCTAAAAAGGGCTGATTTTGACAAGGTAAAAAGTGTGTTTTTTACACTACCACTGAAAATTTTTAACCAAAGTATGTTAATGACTTCTCATTAAAGAATGATATCAAATTTGTATGTTTTATGTGAATGTTTTTTATTTTATTTTAGGAACGTAGACAAGTAGACAGATTGTTGTTTTATGTGTGTAAGGTCTGAACGGGAGTGCTGCTATTGTAATAGCTTCCAATCACAACATCGTGTCTGAATATAAAGCAAGCTGCACAGTTGGCACAGGAATTGTTACTTGCATCATCGCTATTTGTAAACTGCATTTCTTTTTATTTTTTTCCGGTGTTTAACCATTCAAACTTAATTGTTAAATAGTTACAGCTATTGTCTTTGATGTAAATGGGCATTTAGTCATCCTGTGGCCACCGTTGGAAGTTTGCTGAGGCCCTGGCATCCTGGTTGAGAACCATTGATCTAGATTTTTAAAGAATGGTTGGAAAAGTTGAAGCTTGTGATCCCATAATGCCATGGGAAATGAGTCATCAGATTCAAAGTGTTGAAAAATAAGAAATTCTGAGCCAGGTGTATCAAGAAAGTTTTAAACTGCAACTTTGTGGGTCATGTGAGTTAGAGTTTTGAGCTCACCTTATTTTCTGTTTCCTCGCTGTTCACCCCATGTCCTCTCCCTATAGTCTGCATCAGTAGTTCAAAAAGTACATTCATTCCTGAATCATCATGAAAGAAAATGTTCAGAAAGTTGTTTTTGTTATTCATCAGTTTTCTATTACAACAAAGACTAGTTTAAAGCCACAACAACACTCAAAGGCGCTTTATGACCGTACGTTTTAATATTCTGCATGCGTGCGAGACAGTATGTTCATACGATGACGCTCAAATGAAACGTCTCATCTTGTTTCTAAACAAATTTATGAACGCTCTTTATGAACGCTCAGAATACTGTATCTGGCAGTTCGTCGCAATAAGTGTTTAATTAAACGTGTCAAACCGACTTGTTCCGAAAGAGCCTCTGGGAAATGTTTTAATTATAGAATGCATTTTTTTTTTGCTTATTTGTGTCCAATTACATGATGTTTCTTTTGAACTGCTAAAGCATGCGCTGAGATAAATCAATTTGTCACTCAGCTCTCATGATAAAAACAATTAAAATGTTGCAGCAGATGATGAAACTTTGATTCACAGCATTCATTTGGAGTATTACAGCCATTATATGTGCTAATGCCAGACATTATAAGACTGTTCTCAATAAGCAACAGCACAACAGTCTTTCATTTAGCTCTTTTTCTAATAGCCAGTCCCAAGAGGGGAAAAGAGGACGGCAATGTTCTTTCTGAGTTAAAGGCCACCGTAGTGTAATACAGTTTTAAATCACACTCTCACAGGTGAAATTACATAACTACATTGAAGCTTATTGTTGCCGACCTCTCTCTATCCCTTCTCCACTCGTTCGTCCGTCTCTCCATCCTTTGACGACAGCGACACATCAACCACGCACTTGGATTATGTTTGTTCCACCAAATGCTTTAAACAGGCACCTTTATTGTGGAGAATTATTTCACACAATGCGCTAATGAACGTGTGGGATATAGGTGCTCATTGAAAAGGTGCTTAATCCTTTCATCAAAGTCCATTATCCCCATTATGACACATTCCCATTTATTCAGCAAGAAAACAAAAATGTGAAAACCTCTCTTTGTAAAGACTAACAATATCAGTGCCAGCCCTTTGTGCCATTTTCATATTACAAACCGTCGTCGAGTTAATTACACAAAAACACAAAGCTTCATATAAATTATTCTATTGAAACACTGAAAGGAGTATTAGCGCTAACATATTAGCTTCCATTGAAGATGGGACGATTCAGGAAGCTTTTGTGTCTCACATTCAACATCCACCCACACATTCCCACATTTACACACTCCCACTTCCTGTTATAAGGCCAGAAGCATACTGTACACAAGTACACAGAACTCGGCCTGTTATACAAAACGTAATGTGCGTGATAACAGACCTCAGCATAGAGCACACAATAAAAGAATAACATTCACATGTTTGTGCAGTAAAACTCTATCATGTGCCATGTGTTGTTATTCTGTTAGCTACCTGGCTAGCAGCTATGAATATGTTTATAAAATGTAACCTGCTCACTAAGATTCATTCCTACTGTTCTCCACAGTCCACAATGAAAATACTGACTCAAAAGAGAGAAGGTTGACTTTAGAGGTTACAGTTACTAATTTCCCTTTGTGGGAGGGAGTATAATTGTAGTATGTCTTTAAAAAAGTATATTTAAAAAAATAATAAAATAAAAGGTCACTGAAGTACATTTTAAAAAGTGTACTTTGTATTTAAATGATCAAAATTGAAATTTACTTTAAAGTACATTTTACATTGTTTTAACAAACATAATTTTAATGAAGTTCCAAACGTAGGTTCGGGAAGAGCCTAATCATTCAGTCCTGTCAATCATCATTACAAGCACCGTCCCAGCACCGTCCCAGCCTCTGTTCTTTCGGCATCCCTTCACCTCCCCTTCTCCTCCTCTGTTCCTGTTATTCTCCCTCCAGGTAATATCACAATGGGGGGGGGGTCGAACTCTGTGCTCAAGCTGAGCCTCGGGTTCGAGCCTCCATTAAGGACAGCAAGCCAAGTTTGTTTACCATTGCCCATCACGACTGGATGGGCAGGCGAACTCGTGAAATAATAATAAAATTAATAATGATTACTAAAGCACATGTGATCTTGATTTTTTTTTTAACTGTAGTGTTAGTTGATATTATGTTTAAAGTTACACTCTAAAAAATGTTGGGTTCAGCCTGCTGCGTCATTTAATTGGGTTATTTTTAATATTTTTACCCAGGTGCTGGGTAATTTTTCTGGACTCTAAAAAATGCTGTTTGTTTTAACCCAAATGCTGGGTGTAGCTTGTTGGGTCATTTTATTGGGTTATTTTAAATATTTTTTTTACCCATGCTGGTTAGCGGCTAAATGTGGCTAAAGTAAACAGGCTCGTCACTCCACAGAGAGAAGAGAGGGGCGGGGCGAGCAGAGCTCATTAACATTTAAAGCAACCTCGACCAGAACAGGATGATTTTTGCAGAGCTGATTTTGGCAAGGTAAAAAAGGTGTTATTTAGACTACCATTGAAAAATTTTAACCAAAGCATGTTATAGACTTTTCATTAAGACCCTAAAGAATCATATCAACTTGGGCATCCGATGACCCCTTTAACAATGTCCTTACTACCTTTCTGGGCCTGGAACATGTCAGTTGCGTTGCTGTCTATCTATTGCTGTAAATCTATCAGATTTCATCAAAAACATCTTAACTTGTGTTCCGAAGATGAACGAAAGTCTTACGGGTTTGGAATGACATGAAGGTGAGTAATTAATGACAGAATTTTCATTTTTGTGTGAACTTTCCCTTTAAGCAGCCTACAGTATATTCTGTATATTATAAGTATATTATATCCATACGCTTTTTAATAGTTTACTAAAGTGTATTGCTTTTTCACAAGGGATGGTTGCAATACATACTTTTTTATCGCATTTTAAATTACACTCTGACACATTTTGCAATGTAACAATGTGAAATTGAGACTGGGGGACTAGAAGCAACTGCGGTAAAGGCAAAATAAAAGAATCTACCTGAGGGCTATTTGACAGATGTGTGTTTTACAGGTCCTGTTCGAGGGAAAATATCTAGTGTGTTAGAGCTTTATGTTCAAAAATAGAGATAAGGTTGAGCGCGAGAGACACTGATAAAGGATAATAGTCACGATGGAGGAGCATGATTTACTCTCTTAACAGAAAACACTTTCATACACTCAAGTTTGTTTGTCCTACTTCCACATTCACAAGTTTGGTAAGAAGCAGCTGACTACTGTTTCAGCTGTGTTACATAGGGGAGATGATGATGGTATCTATCACTTCATTGAACTCCAAACAGCTCCTCTGTCATCTTTCTCCTGTACTGTCTCATCAAAGCACAAAACAATTAAACCAATGGCCCAGAGAACTTCAATTCCCTGCGGAAAATCCCAAATATGATAGCTGTTGAATATGGCATTGCATTTCTAGCAGGATATTAGCTCATTTAAGACAGTTTAGGCTGCTGAATAGCTGACAGGAACCACTAATGGATGGAGACTGGTAGACTTAACCTGTAATGACCTATTTTTCCCTTGACAGACGTGGTCTTAACTAGCGTGGACTAGCTACAAACCAGCAACCATATTCCAAAAAATCTTTAAAAATATTTAAATAATTAAAAAGCCCATGTATCAAGATAATATATATATACTCTTTGTATTCATTTTGGTTTCATATGGTTTTAAAGAAATTGATGCTATTCTTTAAGCTCTAAAATGTGGTGTATCCATCAAGAAAAGAGTATTTTCTTTTTACAAACATCATAAATTATTTATACACTCATTTCAAGCTGTTGAGTTGCATTATATGACATTTCACAACCTAAACTAACCTTGTCTTGTCACAAAAAGACTTATTTGTTGTTGTATTTTATAGCAATATTTATTAAATATTTATATGAAAACCATCACACAAACAGGACTAAAAATATTAAAACCAAACACACTTAACTGCAGATTAGTAATGTTACATCCATTCAAGAACCTACTTTAAAATCTAGCTCAATAATATAACTTCAGATGTATATTCCTGTACAAGTCCCACATTGTAGGGTTATAATAACGCATATCTAGGGCAGACGATGAAAAGAGAGGAACAAAGACAGGTTTAAAACTTTAATATGAATTTCAAAATCTATTCTGGCTTTATGAATTCCTCCTAGGTCTAACGCTTCTGGGTACAGAATGTACAGTACTTCAAACAGTGGAGGAACTACATACAGTAAGCTGTAGTGATGAAATTACAATGCAGAGATGTTTCGGTAGAGGCCTCAAGGTTCACAGCTGAGAAGTTTTGACCCTAAGCTCACAGTTTCAGGCAACCGGCCAGGATTATATAATAAAAAGTGGAAGAACATGGGTAAAATCCAACACCTCATCATATTTTATTCATTGATCTGGACCTTGACTCAGGTAGGTTTGAAATGCAGCATGAGATCAGCCAATGACTAATATAAAAAGTGGAAGTGGAACTCTGATTTGTTTAACTTTTTAATCAATGCTTCTCAGAAGCAAAACTTCTGCGCCTAACAGTTTAGAACGATTAAGAAACTAAGCCGATAAGCACTGAAAACAGTCAAACTGTACACAGTGAGCTTCATCTTAAAGGAAACAGCATTGCAGATATGCACTATGAGACTCGATAACCTTCAGGAAACATCAGTGTGTAGTGTAGCCCATTACAGCGGCGCTCCACAACTAGCTGCAAGCTTCAACTGCAAAGACCTCTTTATCTCAAAGTTAAACTAAATGAAAATCAGCGAGTACATGCAGTGAAGAGATAAACGGAGAAGGAATGGGGGTAACAGTGTTGATGCAGGGTTTGAGCAAGTGAATGAAAACATCAACACTGGAGGACTGATAATAAGATTGATGTACCAACAACAATGAATTCACACAGTACACTACAAACAAGCACACGGCAGAGTAATTGAGTGTTTCTTTATAGGGGATGTGATTGGATGAGGATTAATGTAACCCCTGCTGGACAATCCATCTTATGCTGCTAGCTTTGTTTTGGAATGTGGCAGATGGTTTCTTGCTGCTCTAAGCAGTACATTAGCTGGTTCGATCTGATCATTAGATGGTCCAGACTAGTCACTACAAAATGCCTGACCAGCCTCCATGTTTTAAAAACCAGCTAGTATGACCAAGTAGTATCCGGTTTGTTACTGATCAAGGATGGTCTACCATCTTTGTTATAATTATAGCCATCTTATAACTTTTCACCAACCAATGATCAGCTCAACCAGCTAAAATCTAGAAACCAGCTGTTATGTTCTTAAAACCAGCTGTATCACCTAGAGCTAGTATATATAACTGGTAGCTAGTAAAAGCCCAAGATAGTCTACCATCTTGCACTGACTGGCAAGTTTAACCAGCTGGTTTGATCCAACATTACCTACCATCTTGCAACCAATGGGCAGTGTAACCAGCTAAAAACTAGCTAAATGTAAAAATGCACAATTTGACCAGCTGGTAGTTTTGATAGCTGCTCCAAAATGACTGATCAACATGCAACAGCTAATTACCAATTAAGCCAGCAGATTGCTTGCTTAAACCAGCTAGAAACCAGCTATTAGGTTCCTAAAACAAGCTGGACCACTAAACTAGCCTGACATGGTACAGTAGTATAGTAGTACTGACCTGGCTCAGCTTGGGCCAGTTTACCAGTTTACACCAACTACTGGTCAGCCTAATTAGCTATAGACTTGCTACCCTGTTCAAATAAACAAACAATTCAACCATCTGAAAGCTAGTCTGCTGCTCCTTATATAAGATGATTGACAAGCTTGAACCAAATAATGACCAGCTTAACCAGCGAGAAACCATACAGTACAATGCACTGCTGTGGAAATCAACCAGCTAGTCAAGACTGCTTCCCAAACACGGTCGCATCTCCGTCGTTTGTATCACATTAGTTTCACAATGTAGCTAAAAACCAAAAACTGGTTTTTAAGACAAAAAAAAATCAACCAGATCATAACAGCTAATAACCAGCTTGGATCCACTAACTGGCAAGTTTAACCAGCTGCTAGTATTATCTACTAGCTTGCACCAGATAACACCATCCAATGGACAGTGTAACCAGCTAAAACTAATTAAAATGCACAAATGCACACAACTTGATCAGCTGGTAGTTGGTCTGATGCTGGTCCAATATGGATGACCAGTGTGCAGCAGATAATTACCAAGTAGGACCCATATGTCTTACTAACAAGACACTATGCTTCTAACCACAGGTTGAGAGCTGTAGTTTTTTGAGACACACAATCAACCAGATTTCAGCTTGGATAACCAGCTTGGATCAACCATCTGGCAAATTTAACCAGCTGGTAGCTAGTTTGGTGCTAGTTCAATATGGTTGACCAGTGAGCAGAAGCTAACGACCAACTGGAACCAACTAGTGGCTTGCTTAAACCAGCTGGACCAGTATAAGTTAGTCTGACATAGTAAAGTAATGTAGTATTGACATGGTTCAGCTTGGGCCAGCTAATGACCAGTTACGCCAACTACTGGTCAGCCTAATTAACTATAAACTAGCTACCGTTTTCAAACAAGCAAACAACTCAAACATCTGATAGCTAGTCTGATGCTGCTGCTTTAAGATGATTGACAAGCTTGGACCAACTAATGATCAGCGTAGCCAGATTATAGCAGCTACTAACCATCTTAGATCAACTAACTTGCAAGTTTAACCCGCTGGAAGCTGGTTTGGTGCTGGTCCAAGATTATCTACAGTACCAGCATGCACTAGGCAACACCAACCAATGCACAGTGTAACAAACTAAAAAGTATCTAAAATGTAAAAACACACAATTTGATCAGCTGGTAGCTGGTTTGATGCTAATCCAATATGGTTGACCAGTTATTACTAACCAGGACCAACTGATGGTTTCCTTAAACCAGCTGGAAACCAGCTATTAGGTTCCTAAAACCTGCTGAACCACTTTAAGATAATCTGACATGATACAGTAGTATAGTACTGACCAGGGCTGCGTTTTTCAAATGCATGGTAATGGTTCTCTGATCAACTTAGGCTTACGAAGCGTTTGGGAAACGTAGCCCTGGTTCAGCTTGGGCCAGCTAATTACCAATTTACACCAACTACTGGTCAGCCTAAATAGTTATGAACTAGCTACAGTGTTCAAACAAACAAACAAACAACTCAACCATCTAATAGCTAGTCTGGTGCTGCTGATTTAAGATGATTGACAAGATTGGGCAAACTAAAGACCAGTTTAACCAGCTAGAAACCAGAAACAAGTTTTTGAGACAAACAATCAACCAGATCATAGCAGTTAATAACCAGCTTAGATCAACCAACTGGAAAATTTAACCAGCAGGAAGCTGGTTTGGTGCTGGTCCAAGATCTGTCTACCAGCTTACACCAGCTAACAACAAGCAATTGGCAGTGTAACCAGCTAAAACTAGTTAAAATGTAAAAACACACAACTTGACCAGCTGGTAGTTGTTTTGTTGCTGGTCCAAATTGGTTACTCGCTAGAAACCAGCATGTTCCAAAAAAAAGCTCAACTGTCGTCACCTAGTGTCACCTGGTCCAATAGCTGTTGTCTATACGTTTAGACCAGCCAATAACCAGCTTGGAATAACTAAATGGTGCCCACTTCAACCAACTACCATGTTCTTAAAGCTGGATTTTCCAGCAAGGACAGATGGAGAAGGAGAGAGAGGGAGACAGGGAGAAAATGAATCTGGACAATGTGTTGGTGATAAAAGTGGAGCGATGAAAAAGCTGGCAGAGAAAATGGCGGGTAAAGCAGATGGACAGATGGATGAAGTGTTTGCTCTGGGCCTCAGCGAGGTCCTTTGAGTAAGACAAAATTAAAGATGTGCAGCTCACAAGGGTTAAACATAAGAGATTCAGAAGGATTGTGAGTCATGACTGCTGACACACAAAACAAACACTATGATACTCAAACATCATAGATTCTCTCATCTGCTGCTCTCAGTCACGGACACTACAGAACTACGGTGGTTGATCAAGCAGCTTCTCCCCTGGGCTTGTTAGAGAATCCAATGTGCTGATCTTCACCTACTCTCTCACATTCCCCTTTGTCAGCTCTTGACCTGAGAGGTGAGCTGCTGACTCTGACATGGACTGATAGTCTGGTATAGAATGTATTACGTATTCATTGCTGGGGAGTAACTACAGTAGTAAAAGTCTCTGAAAAACGAATTACTGGATTTGAGTGGCATTGGAGTTGTATTTTAGACACTACTGTAAGAAGCAAATAAATATGATTTCTACAAGCAGATTTTCAGATTTTGTAGTTGTATTTCACTGTACCAAGTCTCTCATTGGAAGCACTAGGAAGTCCAATTTAAGTGAACAGTACTCTTTTTACATTTTACTTTTTTCTAGCAATAAATAAATTAATATAATAACCATTACAATAATTTATCAAAACAAGATGTATTCAAATACTGTTTCTCACCATTTTATTTTTTAAAATTAATTAATGAAGCTACAAATATTTAATTATTATTTTGTGTGTGTGTGAGTTGTATTGGTGTTTTTAAGAACAGATATTAATTTATCAAATGCTGTTTTGTTCTGTCACTCCAACTGACACTCAAACAAATAAATTGTTAAAATAGCTTCAATAGCTGTAGTTGAAAAAAATTAAATGTGTATCTTAGCTTGACAAGCTAATAACACAAGCTTTCAAAGCAAGACTGATAATATTGAAGTCAAAATGAAGGTTACAGAGTTAAAATTACTCATACTTGACACTGAGTGATTCACAATTGACACAAAGCTTTTAATACAACTACCTTTGTGTTTACCAACCTAACCTCCTCCAGCAGTACAAAATATAAATATGAGGAGACTTGAGGGTTCTCTCAGAGTGATATTTACAACACTGAGGTAACTTAACAAATATTTCAAAGCATATTATCCTTTGGTATTTATTTATTTTTGAACAAATATTCCAAAAATCAGGTTTGAAAAATTTTAACTATAAAAATATTTGTTCAAAGCAATTTGTCCTCTTTATGGATGCTTCAAACAATGATATTAAAAAGTTTCTTTCCCTTTCAGCACTTAAAAGAGACGTGGTTGAAAGAGAAGAAAAAATAGCTGGAAAAACAAAGCAAGAACCACACAAGAGGGCAAACAGTCTTTGTTCATTTTCTGTGAAACCATGTCGTAAGACATGTTCACCCACAGCTATGATATAGGTCAGGATTGATGTTGGCTATTTAGCTGCTGGAAATTAGTTGTAGAACAAATCACAGTTCTGGCTCTACAACTCTCAGCTACTTTAATAGCCTCCTCCTCATGCTGATTGTTTTCTTTGGCTTAGAGTCTTAAACGAATTCAGACATCTTTATCTTAAAAATGCCTGAAGGGAAGCTAAAAAAAAAAAAAAAACCCCATGAAATACAAACACCGGAAACAAAATAATTCAAGCCAAACAAATATTTTCCACTGTATTCATATATTGAAAAAGAAAGTATTTTAAAATGGCTGTAAAACAACACTGGAATACACGTTCTTCTTCCAAAACCACTACAAAGGTATTTTAAGGTTATTATAGTGATTTAATTATGTTTTTGGAGTGCACTGTAAAAAACAAAAAAGAAAACATCAATTTGTTGAGTCAACTCAAAAAAATTTGTTACCTGTCTGCTTTTAAAATTTTAAGTTCAGTCAACTCAAAAAAGTTTTCAACTTGAAATTTTCAAGTTGTACTAAGTGACAACTTATATATTTGAGTTGATTCAACTTAAAATTTTAAGGCAGCTGAGTAACAAGCCCAGCTTTGAAAGGGGTCATCAGATGCAAACTTCACTTTTCAAATCTACCCTATATTGATAAAAATCCATGCAGTGGTTTTTAATTAATCTGTAAAAATAGTGTCGGTGTGGCCCTTTAAGTTTAACAAACCAAATTTTTAGTTTAGTCAACTCAAATATCTAAGTTGTGAAGTGTAGTACAACCTAACATTTCAAGTTGACTAAACATATTTGAGTTGACTGAATTTTAAATTTTAAGGCAGCAGGGTAACAAGTTATTTTAAATTGACTCAACAAATTGTGTTTTTTTTTGTTTTGTTTTGTTTTTTTACAGTGTATGGTCACCATTCACTTTTGTTGTATTCTAAAGAGCAGTGTGAACATTTTTTCACAGAAAAAATAAAGTCATGTATGAACATGAAGGTGAGTAAATTATGACCATTTTTTATCTTGGGTGATTCATACATTGAAAGACCCCAGGACTCTGGTTCTCTTCAATTTCTTCATTCAGCATTATATGAAATATCTTATCGAACACAATGCAGTTATGAGGCAGCACTGGCATCTCTAGAATGAAGAGGATTCAGGGCTAAAAAGAAATGCAAATGCAGAAGGAGACACACTGGCTGGTCATCAGGGGCCGAGGAAAACAATTAGCCTCCCAGCCATCTCTGCTCACTGAATGGCTGACCACCTGCAAGACAGTAATCACAGACAAACAGCAAAGCACAAGAGAAATCCCCTTTCGCCGTCCCATGCAGTGCGAAATTGGCTGGGAAGACCATCAAGTTTCTTCATTTACTTTTTTTTCCCCATCGTATTTCATTGGATATTCATGAGCAGAAAGGCAATAAGAGATGCTCATAATCCAACAGCCAGTGGCAATGTTTAGACTTTGCATTCCCAACAGTTTGAAGTTGATGAAATATGATGTTAATCAAAAGGGGAGATCTTTGATGTGAAACTTAGCTGCGAAAAATGTAGCTAAACTGGCATCCTCTCCGCTGTTTAATATGATTCTCAGCACATCGGCTCGACGTCCTAATATGCCACCATCTTTCTTCTTCTATCCTGTCTCCTTCTGATTAATGCTCCTCATTTTCATCCCTAATGTGCCCAAGCCTTGTTTAAAGTCTCTCAAGGACCTCAGTTTATAAGAGGTTAATGAAAAGGTCGATATATGGCTCCATTGTAAACAAGCATACAACCACAGCAGTATGGAAAATGTGGGTTATACTAGCTGGTAAATTCTAGCTAATAAACCATATCAGTAATCCGTATTTACAGCTTTGGAATTTAAATGCAGTTCTAGTAAATGTTAAAGATGAAGTGTGCCATTTATAAGCTTAGATAGCTTTTTATTAATACATACAAAATGGTTTTCAGCTGAGTGATATAAAAGAATGTTTATACTGTTTAGTGTAAAAGGAAAATTATATTTAGGTTCTAAATGACTTTGTTATAAACATGTAATAAACAGCAAAAGATAGACACATACAAAGCATTTTAGGACAGGACTCCTGAAAAAAAAGATGTTCAAAATAAGCAGTCATGAGTGCTTATGTGTATTTTTAATTTTTTTCACCTTGTGATGTTTATTTTAAACTTCATAATGCAATCTTCCAGTGAAATGGAAATACACAATACGGTAGGAAATATCTCTTGTTATTTCCTCTTCTTCACGACTCTGCAGTCATCGCAGTTCCATATTTCACTTTTTTTCCCATAATGAAGAGTTCAAGCAAATAGCGCTGAAACCCTATTGTAATTGTTACAATTTTCAAAGATCACCATTCTGACCTAAAAGTGATTGGGCAGACCAAACCATAAGGCATAGAGAATTTTGAGGAACTTTGAGGGATGATACTACCCTCTCCATCTACAATGTCACCAAGGCTCGCCCTGTTCAGCCTGACAGTGGCGCTACAGTGATCAAAAATACGAAATCGCTCATAACTCCTTAAGTGCTTGATGCAAACTAAAGAAGGATTTTTTTAAAAACCTACTATTGCCAACTAGTGCTAGGTTTTTCATCCAATCAGGACCAAAACAGTACAGAAAAATTCTCTTCAGAGTACCAATAATAATATAAAAAAAACCTTGAGTTTTCGACTCACCGTTGTAATAGGACGCCAAAAAGTTTATTAAAATGGCTTTAACTTTACAACAGAATGAAATATTTTCACCAAACTCAATATGCACATGTAAGACCTCAATCGGAGGGCACATGAGATACAGTAAATCATGGGGTCTAGCCAATGTGTGGTGTTATAATAGGACAAAAACATAAAAATGGCTATAGCTACACATCCGTCACTCCGAATGACTTGAAAAATCCATGCGGTGTCTGTGTTCAAAGTTCCACGACTGTCCATGAGAATGTTCATGTATCTCAAAAAACATGGCTGCCATTGCCCAATGAATTTTGAGCACCTATTAGACTAACAGCTCTAATAACAGAGGTTAACAGAGGTCGATCGGAACGAAACTCAATGGGTCTGTTGGACTCATGGACCTAAAGGTCTGTGAGAAATGGGGGGTGATACTGCATTTTTCAAGCATGTAAATGATTGTATATTGCACGACTTTTCACGCATACACACTATATTCATATCATATGATAGATCTTCTCATTCTGAACAACTTCAAGCCTTAAAGGGTTAGTTCACCCAAAAAAGAAATCATTATCTATTCACCCTAAAGGCATCCTATGTGTATATGACTTTCTTTTTTCAGATGAATCCAATCTGAGTTATATTAAAAACTGTTCTGGCTCCTCCAAGCTTTATAATAGCAGTGGGCGGATGCTTCTATTCAACAGTCCAGAACAAGTCCAATAAAGCGCATCCATCCATTCTAAAAAGTGGCTTACATGGCTCTAGGGGGTGACTTAAGGCCTCATGTAGCAAATCGTTGCATTTTTGTAAGACGCTTATCCATATTTAAAACATAATAATCACTTTTCTCTAGCTTGCGCTAACTGTTGTACATGGAAGCCGTTCTGGGTGGATGACGTAGGACGTATGCGTAGCGCATGTGGCTGTGAGTCTCGCGAAAACCAACACTTGTTTACAGGAGCAAATGACCAAAGTTTCCTTACTTTAGCAAAGGAAAACCAGTCTCCTCTTGGCTTATATCGAAATTCTCCAACATTTTTCTTTACAAATCCTCATTTTGCACTTCTAATTCGTGACTGTTGTTTTACTTTGCTCTCTCCACTACGCTTCTGCGTTCGTCACATCAAATACATTCGTCAAATCAAATTTGCCTTGATCTTTTTGCATATAAGAGGCCTTTGTAGCATTAAAATGTCCTGCAAGTTTCACAGCTTAAAACGCGTTACTATAATTTGATTTTTTTTTTTAGAAACTGAGTAATTTAATGCGTTATAATTTTCAAAATAGTAATTAGATTATAGTTACTAGCCAATGTCTCTATACGTTACTTCTGCATTACATTATTGCCGACAGAATGCAGTGTTTTATTATCTACATTGTAATAAGGGTGCAGCACACAAGACTTCCTCTACCTGAGATTGGTAAGCGCCTGCGAGGCGAATACTACCAATAAAAACAAACTTAGCATGGAGAGAGATAAACGTGTTCTGTAGCTGGAAATACAATCATTATTTTGAGTTTATTTCTGTCAAAAGCAAGAACATTATTATGCATTGTGAAATATATACACACAAATTAAAACACCTGAAAGGGCAGCACAGCAGCAGTAAAACTTCTCGAGAAAGCACCGGATGCGGAAAGCAACACATCAACTTTTACTGTTGAGTCCAATGGCAGTGGATTAAAGACCTGCACTCCCACGGTACCCGGCGCAAAAGAGAGCGGCGGGGGACAGACGGGCGAGTGCGGGCAGGTTGAGACTTGTGTGTGTGCGGGATGCAGGAGAAAAAAATGATTAACGGGACTCCTGCAAAATGTGTTGAGCAATGTTGATTTTCTGGATTTATTATGCATATATTCACTGTGCTATTATAACAGAGATTTTTTGAGTTTGCGATGAAGTGAGATGTCTGCTTTTTAAACTAAGCGCTCTTTGCTCGCCTTCTGCCATGCCAAACCATGCAAGCTGCAGCCTATACTTTTAGTTAAAATTAACAGTGTTTGTTGTGGATGTTGATAATTTAATAACACATATTTTATCTGGAGCGTTTATACTGGGATGTTGCGGCTAGGCGAAATGAAACTTACTATTTCAGGTCAATTTCATAGATGTACAGGAAAAAGTAATGTAACTAGTTACTTCTGAAATAAAATAATCAGAAAAGTAACTTGATTACTCGTTTTGTAAATGAGACAGTGTCATGGAGAGTTCACAAAGAAACATTTGTTAAAAAAAAAAATGAAGCGGTACTAGATCTGACTGCAGCTGCATCACAAACTGTAAGTAAATGATTTCATAATGCTTTGTCTGGAAACGACCGTTTTTATTTTGATCATTTTGTCAAAAGACCGACATTCAATAGCGAGGGGGCATTGATACTGTTTCCTATTCAGTGATGTTAGCCAATCGTAACAGTGACCAATGATTTTTATGAACTCTGAACTGAATTCAGTCAAGTCTAAAGTTATTTTAACAGGTGACTGTGTTATAGAGTTAACCAATAAAACAGTAGTACTCATGGGATAGAAGTCCAATGTCCAAAGTGTCATGGGCCTAAAGTGTCCACTGGATGTGCACTTCATCACCCAAATCACTTTTGCCTGTTATTTTATGAATACTATGAACTCGGACATATGTTTTTTTTGCCTACTACACTGAATATAGGGTAGTATGCATATTTGGATCCAGCCAGAATGATAATTTAGCTAGAAGATAATTTAGCTAGAAGATACGATTCAGTCCCGTTTCATTTCAATTCAGTCACTCACGAAACGCTGGAGCGTGTAGGTGGCCACTAAGAGCTAAATCCTGGAAGCGGTCCAAAGTGCAGGCTGTTGACATGAAATCATTGATGATGCTAATGCTAATATAATTTTAACCACTTAGTTTCTCTGGTTACTGTAATGTACTATTGAACTTCAAAAACATAAACAAGCTTTTGTTCAATCAAGTCATTTTGATGTCGCACAAGAGTAGATCAAACGCAGTTTCCTATGAAATATGAACAGTGAGCTATATTAAGTTAATTACTTTTGTGGCCATAAAACATGGCAGCCTCAATGTATAAATATCCCGCTGTGTGCATGAAAACCCCATTGGGAGTTTAATGCAGCGTATTCTCACAAGCTCTGAAATCAGTCTTACAAAAATATATGAATGATGTTGCTATTGAAACTTAAAATATTACGAACACTGGCTTTCAGCCATTTAGCGGAGCGGGGTTGCGTACGCCACGATTAAGAAAAAGGATAAGATGAAATATGATAAGACAGTAAATCATAGGAAAATATAACCCGACAGGATAGTAGAAAATGTGCTGTTGTGTAACCGTGCTGTTTCAGGGATCACTGTTAGCATATAGCGATGTTACTATGGAATTATGGAGACTCTTTACCTCATCTCCTGATGCCTCCTAGTTGTGTCAGTCGGGTTCATACTGCATGATCACACACTCTGAGGGAATGGAATATGAAGAGCCCTCTGTCAGACCTTGAACTGTGGGCTTGCGTCATAGACAGACATATATTACTTATGGTGCCAGTGCAGTGAGTGACCCTTGACCTGGAAATGTTGCCACATTGTGCAACAGTCCAAGAGCAAGCAGCGGGAGGCTTGTTCTTGATGTTTGGAATGGAATACTAACATACTACTCCCTACTATTTTTGTTAGAAACAGTGAAAAAACATTGCTCACTGAAGTTTTGCGAGCGAAATGCAGTAGTTTCAATGAGAATCTACACAATCAAGAGTTTTGCATAATGGCGGAAAAGTTCCCTATGTAGATGTTGATTGTGTTCAAATTGGTCGCAGGATTGATCTATAGAAAGCTGCTTAGTTTGAACAGGAATTCTGTGAAAAACTGCTACATGGTTCCTACACAACTGAAAACGAACAAGCAAAATTTTTCTCATGTGACCACACCTTAACCATGACAGTAGGCATTATTCCTCTATAAACACTAGAAACAGTAGCATGCTACATTATTGTCACATGACCTTATTATGTCACATATGAGCGGTGCCCAGCTATCATCTTGTTAATAAATACAGTAAATTTCCATTTTTAATTTAATTTTGTGTACAAAAGCATTTTTTTCTAATCTATGGGTTAGTACTTTTATTTCACAAAAAATATTTAAAAAAAAACATTATTGTCGGTGGAAATAAAATGTTGCTACAATGCCAAAACTTTAGATACCAAATATTTAGATATTAAAACTTCACAATTACTCTACATAATATTTGCCTAACCAATTTAAGTTTACATTTACTTTTAATCATTTTGCAGACACTTTTATCCAAAGCAACTAACAAATGAGGACAACAGAAGCAATCAAATCAACAAAAGAATAAAAAGAAGAGTATAGAAATAGAAATAGAATAGAGAGTGCTAATATTAGTTTTTTTAGTGCTAGTGTAAGAGGGTCAAGAGTTTTTAATAAATATAATGTATATAAAATATAAACAGAATAGTGAGTGCTAGTGTTAGAGGGTAAGATTTCTATAAATAAAAATAAAGTATATAAAATAGAAATAGAATAGAGAGTGCTTGTATTAGAGGGTCGAGGTTGTTTTAATAAATAAAAAGAAAATTATATAGAATAGAAATAGAATAGAGAGTGCTTGTATTAGAGGGTCGAGGTTGTTTTAATAAATAAAAAGAAAATTATATAGAACAGAAATAGAATAGAGCAGCGTTTCTCAACTCCAGTCCTCGCGCCCCCCCGCTATGCTTATTTTGCGTGTCTCTTCTAGTTAACACACCTGATTCAGATAACCAGCTCGTTATCATGAGCTACGTGCATGAACTGTGTTCCGATTGACATGATCCCTACGTAGTGTTCATTGCTCCCTGCTCCCTGAGCAGG
>JAHKKF010527415.1:7974-18212 GCA_019740295.1 Labeo calbasu | reverse complement strand
CTTGTGCAAGGTGTCAATGGTCATCTTTTGGACAACTGTCAAATCAGCAGTCTTCCCCATGATTGTGTAGCCTACAGAACTAGACTGAGAGACCATTTTAAGGCCTTTCAGGTGTTTTGAGTTCATTAGCTGATTAGAGTGCGCCACGGGTGTCTTCAATACTGAACCTTTTCACAATATTCTAATTTTCTGAGATACTGAATTTGGGGTTTTCATCAGTTGTCAGTTATAATCATCAAAATTAAAAGAAATAAACACTTGAAATATATCAGTCTGTGTGGAATGAATGTATACATTATACAAGTTTCATTTCTTGAATGGAATTAGTGAAACAAATCAACTTTTTGAAGATATTCTAATTATATGACCAGCACCTGTATGTTCCTGTTGGATAGAAACTAGTGCTAATGTTTTGACTGAATTACTCTATTTTGAATCAGGTTTGCTGTGTTTTGATATAGTTAGTATATGTAGAAAAAGGTATTCAGCATTTTGAAATGTAGAGTTTGTATTTATTTAACAAAATGTGGTTTTGCCCAGAAAATTAACTGTTTGGCTAATTGTGTGATGTAGGTGTGTTGCTGTGTTAAGAGTTCGGAAAAAGTACTTGTCATATTACTGTAAAACACATTTTCACAGCAATATGAAGATGCCCATTGATACTTTATAAAAATGTATAATGTCTCTTTCCTAAACAGGGTTATTTGTTTGCTTTCAAATTATAAATACATAAAAGATTTTATGTAAACCATGTGTTTTTAAAGAAACTTATACAATTTGCACATGTAATTTTTCTTATTTGGAGAAAACTGTAATTTTGGATGCAGTTTTTTGTTTGTATGTTAGTGTCAGGCATTCACCACAGCCACCTCCATCTGCCACACCTCTGGTTGCACCGCCCACTCGTTCATCATCACCCGAATTCTATTCACCTGCACCTCACTCTCTGGAACTCTCATCTACTCTACATTTCAAGGACAGTCAGTTAAGAACTCATTCATACTGTTTAATTCCGTTTGATGTACGATACAAACTTGTCAATAAACTTCTGGATTGGATTGCTACTCACTCTTCGTCTCCTCCATGTATGTGTGTGTGTTTGTGACAGAAGACCAGACCGATACAAACATGAGCACCGAAACACCAGCAGCATCGGATTCCCTCACTGAGTTGGTGAATGCCTTTAAGGTGGCGTTTCAACCCACACCTGTGCCTCCATCTGCCTCAGGATCTCCCATGGCCATGGCTGCCACATTTGCGGGCGAGGCGGCTGAGTGTAGCGGTTTTCTACTCCAAGTCAATCTATACCTCCAAATGCAACCACAAGCCTTGGAGAATGCTAAAATCGACTTTCTCATCTCTCTCCTCACCGGTAAGGCCCTCCAATGGGCAAAAGCCATTTGGAACTCTGATAATCCCATTATTCACTCTTATGAACATTTTACTAGTCACTTCTCCGAGGTTTTCAGCACGGCTACCGGTACACTCACCACTTCTGATCAGCTGTTCCGTTTACAACAAGAAATTTCTTCGGTGAATGATTACACTCTCCACTTCCGCACACTGGCGGTGGCTAGTGGCTGGAACGACATTGTGCTGCAGGGAGCCTACAGACAAGGACTCAACCCCGAAATCCACGCCTCTGTGGCCCTGTATGACGACAGTATTGGACTGGAGTCCTTTCTTCAGAGAACCACCAGGCTTTCCCAGCGGCTAGCTGCCTGCCAGCCATCATTTACTGCTCCTCAGTCTGCCTCTGTGGCTGCTAGCTTCCCAGTCTCAGAACCGATGCAAATAGACAACTCACCTGTCACGCACCGAACGTAATAGCCGCATCTCGAATGGATTATGTCTGTACTGTGGACTATTTGGACATCTCATACATACCTGCCCCATCAGACCCCCACGCCCGGTGGTGAGTACTATTTCTACTGAGGTTGAAACTTCTGTTTCCGCTCTGGTTGACTCAGGCCCCTCCGGCAACTTCATCACCTAGAATTGTTTAAATCAATTCCAACTCTCCCGTCGTCGCCATTTGCAAGTTTTCTTAGTTAAGACCATACAAGGAAAACCACTTGGGCATGGGAGACTACGTCATTCATCACCATTCATCACACTGCAGGTCGGACTCTTCCACAAGGAGGATATTTGGTTTCTAGTACTGGAGGATTCCACCGTAAGCATCATCCTGGGACGCCCGTGGCTGCGCCGACATCGTCCAGAACTCAGCTGGGAACCCTGTGATGTCATCCGCTGGAGTGAACAATGTCACACCCAATGCCTAGTCAACCTACTTCACCCTCAACCAGTTCCAGTTCAGCTGTCCTCGACCCAGGTGGAAAGTCCGGAACCATCCTTCACTCCCAAGATCCCAGCTGAGTACACGGCGTTCCAGGATGTATTCAGTAAGCAAGCAGCCACCCATCTACCACCTCATCGGCCATGGGATAGTGCCATCAAGTTGCTGCCTGGAGCCCAACTACCCAAGGGACGTATATAGTCAAGGATTCATCCAACCATCCACCTCGCCAGCCGCTTCAAGCTTCTTCTTTGTGGGTAAGAAGAATGGAGGTTTACGTCCCTGCATTGACTACAGACAACTCAATTCCCAGATCATACAAAAACCCTACCCACTCCCTCTGGTCCCAGCCGCCCTCGAAGTGCTTTGTGGAGCCCGGGACTTCACAAAGCTGGACCTGCAGGCCTCGTTCGTATCCGTGCGGGGGACAATGGAAGACGGCCTTTATAACACTTACGGGGCACTATGAGTACCAGATCATGCCGCATGGCTTATCCATCAGCCGGATCAGGTCTTCCAAACGTTTATGAATGAGTTCCTTCATTGTTTCGTTGTGGTCTACATTGACGATATTCTGATTTACTCCAGGAACTTGGCTGAACATCGCCAGCACGTCCAGCAGGTCCTCCATAAACTCTGTGAACACAGTCTATACCTCAAGTTAGAGAAGTGTGAGTTCCACCAACCATCCGTACAGTTTCTTGGATATGTCATTAGTGCCGAGGGCGTGCAGATGGATCAGGGGAAAGTCTCCGCCATACAAGAATGGCACTGCACCCTTATTACATCACCCAGATCCTGAGCTCCCCTTTACGGTTGAAGTCGACGCTTCTACCTCTGGAGTGGGTGAACTCCTCGGACTGCCCCAGTGAACCTGAACCTATCATTCCCTCCAACCTGATTGTCAGCCCTATCCTCTGGGACCAAGATGTCAACATCCGACAAGCCACCCTCCAGGAGCCCGCTCCACCGGACTGCCCAGAAGGGAAGATCTACGTGCCTCGCTCCCAACGTCAACCCCTTCTGGGCGCAGCTCACCAGTCTCCGGGCTCTGGACATCCAGGCAGTAAACGGACCCTCTCGCTCCTTCAAAGTCGTTACTGGTGGCCCAGTATGCGCTGTGATACCATCGGGTACGTCCAAAGCTGCTCTGTCTATGCTATGTCTACCTCTCCCCGTCAGCTACCCACAGGAAAGCTGGTACCATTACTCGGAAAGTAACACCTGTGTACTAGTCATTGTCGATCGATTCTCCAAAATGTACAAGTTTTTCCCTCTCAAGGGACTGCCTACTGCACTTGAGACTGCAGAGCATCTCTTCCAGCAGGTGTTTTGTCACTTCGGACTACCGGAGGAGATTGTGTCGGACTGGGGACCTCAATTCATCTCACATGTCTGGAAAGCTTTCTTTAAGCTACTTGGTGTTTCTGTTAACCTCTCATCTGGTTATCATCCACAGACTAATGGCCAGACAGAGAGAAAGATCCAAGAGCTGGGACGTTACCTCCGGGCATACTTTCACAAGGACCAACACAGCTGGAGCAGGTTCCTCCTGTGGGCCGAGTACCCACAGAACTCCCTCCGCCAAGATACCACCGCCTAACACCTTTCCAGTGCATACTCAGTTATCAGCCTCCACTGTTTCCCTGGACGGAGGAACCCTCTAATGTTCCAGCTGTAGACCACTGGTTTTGAGAGAGCAAGAGAGTGTGGGACTCAGCTCATCACCATCTCCAGCGGGAAGTTCATCAACACCAGAGATTAGCCAACGCCAAGAGAAGGACTGCTCCCATTTACCAGCCTGGAGATCAGGTCTGGCTGTCCACCTTGCCCTGTCGCAAGCTGGGCAGCCTGAGTCCCCGCTACATTGGTCCGTTCAAAATCCTGAGGCAGATCAACGACGTCACCTTCCAGCTTCAGCTCCCACCCAGGTACCGCATTCACCCCACCTTCGATGTTTCCCTCCTAAAACCCTTTTTTCCCTCTGCCACAGACCAAACGGGAGCTGAAGCGGAACCCCCTCCTCCGAAAGTCCTAGACCAACCCTCCATCTTTACGGTCCACGAGATCTTGGACTCATGGCGTCGGCGGGGCCACTTGGAATACTTCGTCGACTGGCCTGAGGAGCGATCCTGGGTGCCCAGAGATTACGTACTCGATCCCACCTAACTACAGGACTTCCATCAGAGCCACCCAGATTGCCCTGCCCCTCGCGGTTGTGGTCACCCTCGGCGTCGTGTAAGGGCGTCGGGAGCCGCCCCTGGAGGAGGGGGTAGTGTCAGGCATTCACCACAGCCACCTCCATCTGCCACACCTCCGGTTGCACCGCCCATTCGTTCATCATCACCCGAATTCTAATCACCTGCACCTGATCCTCATTAAGCCATGCCCTATAAAAGGGACATTCTCACATTCCCCCGTTGTCTGGTCTACCGTTCACATGCTAACGCTATTCATGACTCCATGTTCCTCTCCACGCGGATCTCTCCATTGCTCTTTGGCGTGGCTCACTCTCTGGAACTCTCATCTACTCTACATTTCAAGGACAGTCAGTTAAGAACTCATTCATACTGTTTCATTCCGTTTAATGTACAATACAAACTTGTCAATAAATCTTTGGATTGGATTGCTACTCACCCTCCGTCTCCTCTCTGTATGTGTGTATGTTTGTGACAGTTATAGGTGATGGGAATCTTGGGCACATAACTGGGCCGAAGTCTCAAGATAACATAAGAATCAGTCGGTCCAAACTCAAGACATGATTTGCTGACCGAGAATGCCTGCAGGTGCCCAACCCTCTTGATTAGAACATGCCAGGCCATGGAAAGATCCCAAGAGGCAATAATGGGGAGTTGGAGTTAATGTGAAATCTGGGAGGATTTAGTCTCCTTGCACCTCTTAGGAACCTGACAATTAATTGATGCTTTCCCAGGGATGTACTTTCCACTGCAATGTGATGTGCCACTATGGCAGCAACATACACTTTCAAAGCAGAGGGGGACAGCCTCCAATTTTTCCTGCAGAAAAGAAAGCACCACGCCAACCAGGCAACATGCGATGGGAGCATACTCCAATGCTTTTCTTGCAGAAGTGGACAAAACTGGCAAAGCAAATTGTATTGATATGCCACCCCAGTCAAGGTCCCATCCAGGATCCTAAAGCTGCATGCCCATGGCATACAGTGCCCCAGTCTGTTCTGGAGGATTCTCTTGTGACAAAAACGTGGCTAGAAACCTGTTCCAAGTGCAGTCCTGCCTGTAGAAATGCAGGCTTCCACTTAGGGCTAAAGAGGCAGTGACAAACTCGAGAAACTTCGACCTGGAGAGAGTGCCACAGTGCAATGTTTATATTTTGGTGAGCTCTTCATGAACCTCTGGGAAGAAAGGCCCTGGGGCAGAGTGTGGCTGAGAGTCATGTCCGGAGCCCAAATCCCAATCATCCAGCCTCGAGCATTTGGGGGACAGAGATAAATTCACCTCCAGCCGATGCTCTTGGCTGCCCGAAGGAGCATAGCCATCAACTCTGCTTCTGACGCAGACTGTACAGCTGCTCAGCAAAGTCTTCAGCATCAAAAGACCAAAGCCCCTCCTCTGATGGTGCAGTAGACATCTTATCCTCCTCAGGAGCCTTGAATGAGACAGTGGGTCCGGCTGGGACGGATCGACGCCATTATCTGGGAGCTCAATGGCGTAGGGGCTGGGCCTGATGGAACATTCCTGAATGTAATCCTCTGGTCTCCCTTGTCCCTAACCAATGCAGCCCCGAGGTCTGTATGATCAGAAGAAGCGGACTAGGTAGAGCTTGAGGGAAGCCTTATAATAAATGAGAGCCACAACCTCAGTGTAGCCATTTACATGCACTCGCAGTGTGGACTCCTGCAGTGAAGTTCTTTGTTTTTTTCTTGTAGGATTTTTTTCTCAATAAGAGAAAGCACTCTGAAGCATAAATTTGAATGAGATTGTATGTACGGGGAGTGGCTTGACATGCAAATCCCTCTTGTCCTCTAACCTCTATTGTCAGTGTTGACGTAACGTCAAACTTGACTGAGTGATAGGGAACTGGTCATTCCAAATTTGTGATTTCTCGAATATTGCAGATTTACATTGACACTAATTCAAACAAGTCCCCCAAAATACCTGGTTGTCCATGCATTACAAGTGCATGAGTCAACACGTTCTCACTCCCACCTTGTCACATATTGACGCTTGGTCAGAACCCTTTGTCATCACTTTTTGACGCACAGGGTACCCCTTTAGTGTAATTTTTCGACGTCATTGCTTTAAATAAGAAACCCTTGGCATCATAATGCTGACACAAAAGGCACTGGGAATTTTATTGGCATGATTAAATTATATATTGGGTAATAATATTGCCATTATTGCATATATGTTGGGGTGTGAAACAGTCACAAGTTTTATTTACATTTCATTATTTACACATTTACAAGCACGTAACCCAACCCCTGCCCCTAAACCTACCATTTTTCAATAAAACACAATATATAACTGGCAGATACAGCGGCAGCCATAATTTATTCAAAAACTATGAATATTCCAAGTCTTCTGAGGCAAAACGATTGATTTGTGAGAGGAATAGACATGATCCATCTCCGTCCACTGTAAAGTTCAGTCTGTTTGTGCGTAAATAAATTTAAAAAATGGTGCCCTGCCAGAAGAAGTGTTACGTCAGCCTTGGTTGTGAAATGCCATTGGCTCTTGTGTGTCTCATGACCAATTGCGTCATGCTAATGTTCGGGGGTATCTTTTTGAATGAGATGTGAGCATGTTAATGGAGCAGGATCATTTTCAGCGATTATGCGATTATGTTTTACTCTCTTCTTCGCATAAAGATATCGTATGGCTTCAGAAGATTCGGAATGCAACATGACATGTTTGTAATGCATTTATACTGCTTGTTTATGGTCAGTTTCTGCCATTAAATTAAGGCAAACAACTGAAATCAATGGAGGACCCTGCACATCCAAAAGTGACACGATAGGGTCCTGACCAAGCGTCAGTATGTGACGAGTTGGGAGTGAGAACATGTTGCATGAGTAGACAAGATAATGAAGAGACTCTCAATGAAGAATCGGTATAACACTGCAGCTGGAATTACTCACCAGTTCAGCGCTAAAGGATCTGTCTTGGGAGATTTAAAAGAAGTCAGACTAAGAGTACACTCTGCAATGCAGTGTGAAAGGAAGTCAGTGAAAGGTGGAGGAGGAAGTGTCATAGTTTGGGACATGTTTTCTGCAGCAGGATTTGGGAACCTCCTGCGGAAACATGTATTAATACCAAAAAACAAACAAACAAACAAAAAAAAAATAAACATTTGCATTATGCTTATAGCAATTCTACAGGGGTGTGGTAAATGAAACAAAAGCATAAGCACTGTTACGTCTTACTAGTGTCTACAGATTTTGAAGAGAGCGTAACAAGAGCATCCACCCAAACCTCTACCACAGCACAATAACAACTACAACAAGATCCCTTTACAGTTTTTTTTAATTCGCATTGATACTATTTTCACAAGCAACTGTTACATTTTCAAAACTCTTAGTACTAATATCAAAACAGATCATCAAAATTTACTTTTTAAACAAACATTTTAGCATATTTTCAATTGTCACAGTACAATACTTACAATCACAAAATATCAACTGATTTATCTTAGATGATATGATGAAGTGTGTGTGTAGTCCAGGTAAACCCCATGTTATGGTGACAAAATGTCCCCACAAAGATGGCAACATCTGAAATCATTGTCCTTGTGGGAGAATTTTTTTCCTATGAGTAATATATATATATATATATATATATATATATATATATATATGTATAATCATAAGGGAAAGTTTAGGAGTAGGGTTAGGGAATAGAATATACAATTTGTACTAGTGTTGTTTTTGGCGGCCTGTTTTAATTTTAGTTTTTGTCTAGTCTTTGTGTGAAACTGCCATTTTATTTTTCATTAGTTTTAGTCACATTCATACTCTTTTTAGTCTAGTCAGTCAACTAAAAGTCTGAGCATTTTAGTCTTATTTTAGTCAGAATTATCCATGACTATTTTCATCTAGTTTTAGTCAACGGAAACTGATGACATTTTAGTCTAGTTTTAGTCGACAAAAACTGATGACATTTAGTCTAGTTTTAGTCAATGAAAATTGTATTTTAGTCTGACAAAACTAGCTACAGTATTTGGCCAACAAGGGATGCTTAGCAGTGTTGGGCAAGATATTTCCAAAATGTAATACATTGTATATTACTAGTTACTGTTTTTTTTATTTATGTATTTATTTTTTTTTTATTAATAATTACATGACAATATTACTGTCTCTGAATTGTAATGCATTACACTACTTTTGAGTTACTTTCACCAAAATATCCACAGAAGTATGACTAGGCATTATAAAATACCAAAATGTAGTTTATTGCAGCTCATTATGCATCCAGTGGAGGGTAAGGAGGTAGGTCTATATAGCATAAAATTATAACATTTATATTTAGATAGGTTACTGGTATGTAGGTCTACAATAACGTTATTGTTTAGGTTAAACACAAATAATCACAGAATTGTTACATTTATAAAGAACGCTGGTAAATAAAGCGAAATGTTATAATGTACAAACAATAAACACAATACCCAGCCTATAGATTATTTTGAACGGTTTTCGGAACAAAACAAGAATAAAATATATAAGTTGCTAAACAAGCCAAAACGAATTAGGCTAATTTAAAGCGAAACTGAAAGCAACGCATTGTTCTCACTTAGCCTACCTCTCTCATTCGGCATGAATCCACAGCACATGAATGACACAGCACTCCGGAGAAAGTGAGACGTAAACGTCTCAAAGGGGGAATATGAGGAAGATTTTATTAACTAAAATATAAAGGAATCATGTACAAATTATTTTTCCATTATAATTCTATAGTTCTACCCTATATATTCTGCTGGGCCAGCATATCTGTGTTATTGTAAGGGCCACTGGTGAGGCCATGGTATAGAAAATGGAAAACACATCCTGCCATTATTGGGGGTTTACTAGTAAGACCATGGTATAGAAAACATCTGTTTCCCCTCATAGTGGTCACTCCAGGAACCCCCAATAACTCAGGTTGACGTGTTTGTTTACGTGAGAAGACCAGTATAAAATGCTGTCCTCAACCAAGCAGGATCAGTTCTCTATAGACAACTCGGCTTGATTGTTTCAGCAATAAAGTCTAGCTTTGGTGTCAAACCCAAGACCTAAGAGTATTTCTTTTAACGGGAAAGAGGGAAACCACAACATTGGCAGTGCATGTCCTATAATGATAAAAATCCATGCAGTGTTTTTTAATTAATCTGTAAAAATAATATCCCCTTGTTCAAATTGAGCCGTTCTCAGATGCCTGTCGGTGTGGCGTCACACCCACAGAGGCCGCTCCCACGATAGTTGATTGACATGAGCGTCTTACCTCAGATCAGCTGTAACAGTCCAACCTCCATTGTTTCGATGCTAGAGCAGGGATGTTAATTGGACAAGAATATCTCAGACTGAGGTGCTGTGTTGCTGGATGTAATAATGAACATAGTGGTCATCATTTACTCCCGACATCTGAGCTGCTGAAGATGCAGTGGATTATGTTTGTTTGTGAAGGGAATGCGCCTCCCGATCTACATAAATGTTCGCACAAATTATTCATGATCCAGCTTCACCTACAGCAGAAGTGAGTATAAGGTTTTTTTTTATGAATCTCTGCAATCACCTTTCCGAATAACTTGCTAGTTAGCAAGTTTCACGGCTAAATGCGGCTAAAGTAAACAGGCTTGTTACTCCACAGAGAGAAGCGAGGGGTAAAAAAGGTGTTGTTTTACACTACTATTGAGAATTTTTAACCAAAGTATATTATAGACTTTTCATTAAGACCCTAAAGAATCATATCAACTTGTGGAAAATGGG
>JAHKKF010527414.1:15262-28270 GCA_019740295.1 Labeo calbasu | reverse complement strand
ACATATATAATATAATATTTTAATATATAATATAATATTAATATTTTTAAGATATATTTTTAGATATATTTACGTTGTATATGTACTAGTTTAGAAAGTAAATATTAGAAAGTTATATAGAACATTTTTACGTAATTTATATATAACAATAATCTGAATTGTATATTTGGTGTGTGTTTGTGTGTATGTATGTATGTATGTATGTATATGTATAAATAATGCTTAAGTTTATATATATATATATATAACTAAATTAAATTAAATATATTATACTGTATGCACATAATTATCTAACTGTGTGTATATAAATATATATATATATATACATACATACATAATTATTTATATAATTATGTTCATTGTTATATGTAACACATATATATATATATATATAATATGTTACATATTAGATATTTTATTTATAATTCCCGTTTGTCAGAGCCATTTTGTAATCCCTGAGTTTGAAGCTCATTTACCTGATCTCATTCTCTCCAATCTCAGATCTCCTGTAATGCAATAGCAGCGGGAGCATCATTTACAAATTACCTCCAACCTCAATGACCGATCAATGATCCACAAGTCACCCGCACATTTATCATTAATTCATTCCCGCTCACCTCTGACACACCTGAACATGCTTTGAAAGCCACTGTGCGGAAACACACCGTCTCTGACACACACACTTATGACCGGCCGCCCTGACTGTGTTAGACACTCTTGACTGTAACTGAGATTAATTATCCCATGTGGAACTGGAGCACTCAGAGGGAAAAAGACCGTCTCTGGCAGCGTCGGCGAGCAGCTTCTGTAGATTTTGCTGTCCCGGTCCACTTTTAATTGGCTGTAAATGATGAGGAAAGCAGATAAATGGGGGATAAATCTTTGTGTTTACTCTGTAGCCGCTCAGCACTGCAATGCTGCTGTGGTAACATGGTCTTACAGACCAGGGGCAAGATTTTACCATCCTTTCCAGACTACAGATTTAAAGGTATGCAGTTATATGAATATATAAAGAATCAAATCACAGCTTCATGTCACAGTTTCCCTTTTCAAGATGTGTAATTGCAACATTAGTCCTTTTTACTTTCTCTGTCACATTTAGATGATACAAATATGTTTTATAAGCTGAGGAGTAACACTAGACAGTGAATTGGTTCATTTCAGTTCCTTTTGACTCATAAATTAATTTGAATATATATTAAAAAATATATCCTTTAGTTGTTGGACTGGATTCTGACGCGCTCTTTGGTCAGTTGATGACAGCATTACGAACCCTTCACGGGTTGATCTTCAGACATTGTGTTAGATGCGGTGGGAGTTTCTCTCAGCGTTGTCTTCCTGCCAGAGGGTCCGTCAAGGTTGCGGGACACTGACAGAGAGAGAACGGCTTTCGGATTCAGCTCACACCCCCCTGCATATCAGCCTCCTGTAAAACAGCCCAATTTAGCCCTGACACCAGCGCAAACATCTACGTGCATCTGTCAACACTGATTCCTTCAGTCAGCTCCGAAACAGCTCACAGTCTGCGCACATACATACACAGCTTTCTTACATGGACATGTGAGCTCACTAACATGCTCCCGGCTTCTGCATACATGATCGTATCATGAAAATAAAGACGATCAACTCTTTTAAAGTCACTTGATCTTTAAATGACCCCTTTGTTTGGTTCTGGCAGTTACATATGTTTCATTAAAGGAGCAGTTCACTTCCAGAACAAATATTTACAGATAATGTACTCACCCTCTTGCTTGTCATCCAAGATGTTCATGTCTTTCTTTCTTCAGTCGTAAAGAAATTGTTTTTTGAGAAAAACATTTCAGGATTTCTCTCCATATAGTGGACTTCTATGGAGCCCGAGAGTGCACGATCCCAGCCGAGGAAGAAGGGTCTTATCTAGTGAAACGATCGGTCATTTTTCTAAAAAAAAAATAAATAAATAAAACAAAAAAAAACATTTGACAATTTATATACTTTTTCACCTCAAATGCTCATCTTGTCTAGCTCTGCATAAACTCTGTGTATTGCGGTTTATGACAGTTAGGGTATGTCGAAAAACTCCCATCTCATTTTCTCCTCCAATTTCAAAATAGTACATCGCTGCAGAAATACCGACCCAGTGTTTACAAAGTGAACATGCAAGGAAGGTCAAATGCCCTTTACAAAAAAAGTTAAAACAGCAATGTAGGACGATTTAATGAGTAAATGATTTGTTAATTTTTGCTCTGGAAGTGAACTTCTCCTTTAAAATACTTGAATATTTAAATATTTAAGATGTTTACACTGGCACCATGGCCTAATATTTAATGCATTGTGACATACTGAGTGTGTCATCACAAGTGTGATTAGTGTTTTCCATTATTTTGTTCATCATTTTCTGTCATCATATTAATTAAAGAGGCAAAAAGAATAAAAACACATAAAATTAAATGTGTTTTTTTGTATACATAGTTTGATATGTCGATTTATTTGTTTATGGAAGCCCATAATCCTCCAAACTATATTCATGTGATTGAGTATAATTTAAATTGTGTGAATTATTGAGTTTTTATTTTATTTTTAGAATACTTTGTTGTCTTTTGTTTTGTTTTTTATTTTGTGTGTTTTGTATTTTTCTTTTCATTTTAGCTTGCTTTTATTATATTATATTATATTATATTATATTTAGTTATATTGTATTTCATTTAATTAATTTTACATTAATTTTATTTCATTATTTCATTTTTATCTCAGTGTTTTAGCTCATGAGTTTGTCTTTATCTCATTACCTCACAATTTTGTTTTTATCTCATTATCTCATAATTTCGACATCATAGTTTTGACTTTTTATGTTATAATTGCTATCTCATTATTTGTACATTTCATAATTCTTTTTATCTCATAATGTTCTTTTTATCTGAGTTTTCTCATTATTTAGTTTTTATCTCATTATCTCATAATTTTGACATCATAGTTTTGACTTTTTATGTTATAATTGCTATCTCATTATTTGTACATTTCATAATTCTTTTTATCTCATAATTTTCTTTTTATCTCAGTTTTCTCATTATTTAGTTTTTATCTCATTATCTCATAATTTTGACATCATAGTTTTGAAATTTGATGGCATAATTGCTCTCATAATTTGTACATTTCATAAATCTTTTTATCTCATAATTTTGTTTTTATCTCATTTTTTTTTGCCTTTTTATGCCATAACTCCTCTTATAATTTATACATTTAATAACTGTCTTTTTATCTCATTGCTTTTATCTGACTAGTTAGTTTTTATCTTATTATCGATATCATGTTTTTGACTTTTTTATGCCATTATTGCCATCTCATTAGTCTTTTTATCTCATACTTTTGTCTTTTTATCTCATTGTTTTTAATCTCATAATTTTGACACTATACTTTTGACTTTTTATGCCATAATTGGCCTTATAATTTATAAATTTCATAATTGTCTTTTTTATCTCATTGTTTTTATCTCATTATTTAGTTTTTATCACGTTATCTAATAGTTTTTATATCATACTTTTGACTTTTTATGGCATAATTGCAATCTCATAAGTTATGAATTTTATAATTGTCTTTTATCTCTTAATTTTGTCTTTTTATCTCATAATTTTGTCATCACACTTTTGACCTTTTATGCCATAATTGCTCTTATAATTTGTACATTTCATAATAAAAGTCTTTTTATCTCATAATCTTGACTTATTATCTCTTAATTTTAGTATCTCTTAATTTTATTGTATTTTATTTCATTATAATTTAGTTTGTTTTATTTTTATTTTTTACCAATACAATGGCATCATTATGGGACAGCAGATGAAAATTAGCCACCTTGGCTAAATCTGGCTCATTTGCTTTAGTTCGATGTGTTAATTAATGTGTATTGCCCCTGTCAAACAGTCTAGATGGTTAATATGGTTGTCTTTTTCTTTTTTTGCAGTGCTCTCTTTCTCCTATATGTGAAACTCTCTTGGTTTCACATTCCTAATATCTTGATCACCAAACACTGAATTAAACATATGAAGACATGCTTTTCAAACCAGCACATGCACACACTTCACAGGCTGTGCTAATTTTGTGAACAGAGCAGTTTTTTGGACATGAAGTGTGTTTTTTCCTTGCATGTGTGAGATAAAAAGCTGTAGTGGAGGTTTCTGATATTTCTGTACTTTGAGAGTCCGTAGGGGCTTGAGTAGTGCCTCCCTGCTGGGCTCTTGCCTCTGCGCCTGGCTGGGCAGCTCCAGAGGAGGCGGGAAAGAACGGGAACCTCCAGACCCCAAGGGAAGAACCTCAGACAGGACCGCACAGACGGATCGGCAGCTTAGTGCTTAAGAAAGATACGAAGAGACAGAATGAACGAGAGAGACTGACTCGTTGATCTCGTTGTCTGCCCAGACAAGTCACAAAACTATAGAAGCCAAAAACTGATCATACTTAGTAGGAGAATAGGTTCTGCTCTGTTCTTGTATTGTGGCAAACTGGTTGAAGATCTTGTTGAAGAGTTTGTTGCTGAAAGGTTGTGGGTTCAGTTTGTCTGACATCAAAGATGTTATAAGTATACCATAGGTCACTTTGCATAAAGCAACTGCTTACAGAAAGAATATTTAACATCTTTCTCTTACGATGTAATTAAAGTGACTCAAACGTTGAGAGCTGGGCTGAGAACGACTGCTCTCTCAGCTCGGGCCATGTGTGGTCCTTTGTAAATATTTGATATGAACTTTAGTCATGAATCTGAGCTGCCGCTTGACATTTCACTGCACTGCAATTAGAATTCTCCCTCAAATAGTATTCTTTAATTACACTTGGGAATGTCATAGTTATGGTCCACGCATGCTAGGTGTAGAGCCGCTAACTCTGCAATCACCAGCTGCTATGTCAACATCCAATCAGGGATATATATTAATGAGGTATTGGAAGCAGAAGTCACGACGGCTATGAAGATGAAGGCTGTGTACCAAACCTAGTGAGCAGCCTACATAGACAGCATTTTTACTTCACTAAAAACTGAAAATTCCGTTATCTTTTTACACATTCTATTGTTGTTCCAAACCTACAGAACAATTCTGAAGAATGCTGGAGCCCATATGGAAGCCCATTTCCAGAATCATAATTATGTGAAAGTTAAAACTGAAATTATGACATGAAAAGTAATTATAACTAATTATTTTAATTATTATAAAATTAAAATGTCTATTATGACGTAAAAAGTCAAAATTTCGTCACAATTATGACTTCTCTGATAATTGCTTTTCATCTCATAAGTTAGATTTTTTTTTTTGTATTTTAGAATTTCCACTTCTTGTGGAAGAAATGGGCTTCATTGCCTATAACTGTAGACAATAATTTTATGGACAGCTGAGACAAATATTATTTTGTGTTCCACAGAAGAAAGTAAGTAATACAGGGAAGACAATAGGGAAAAAAGTCAGTCACAATTTCAAGTTCATTCCCACTGTTAGGTCTGGAAGGTCTTGTCAGTTAAAGCAACAAGTGGTTGAAGTCTGATTTTATCTCATAATTTTGACTTTTTGTCATAATTCTGATTTATGTCATAATTTTGTCTCTTATCTCATTTCATTTTTTATTTCATTGTTTTTAGCTCATAATTTTGTCTCTTTCTCATTATCTCATAATTTTGACTTTTTATGCCATAATTGGTATCTCATAATTTATACGTTTCATATTTGTCTTCTCATAATTGTCTCTTTGAAAAAATCTCCTTATATTTGTTTTCTGTTTTTATTTCATTTTATCTCATAATTTTGTCTTTTTATCTCAATGTTTTTACCTCATAATTTTGTCTTCATCTTATTATCTCACAATTTTGACATCATAATTTTGACTTTTTATGCCGTAATTGCTGTTTCATAATTTATACATTTCATAATTGTCTCATCTCTTTAAATTTTGTCTTCATCTCATTATCTCATAATTTTGACGTAATTTTGAAATGATAATTTTAACTTCTTATCCCCAAATTGCTATCTCATAATTTATACATTTCATAATTGTCTTATCTTTTTAAATTTTGTCTTCATCTCATTTTTGTCCTTATAATTTTGTCTTTGTCTCATTGTTATCTCATAATTTTGATGTCAATAATTTTGACATCAGTAACTTTATCTCATAATTTTGTCTTTTATCTTATTGTTTTTATCTCATATTTTGGAATTTACCTCCTTATTTCACAATTTTGATACCATAATTTTGACTTCTTATGCCAAAATTGTTCTCATAATTTATAAATTTCATAATTGTCTTTTTGTCTCATAATTTTGTCTCTTTATCTCATAATTTTTTCTTTTATCCCTTTGTTTTTAATCTCATAATTTGGATATCATAGTTTACGCTTTTTATGCCATAATTGCTAACTCATAATTTATACATTTCATAATTGTCTTTTTGTCTCATAATTTTGTCTTTTTATCTCATAATTTTGTCTTTTATCTCTTTGTTTTTAATCTCATAATTTGGTATTTATCTCATAATTTGGATATCATAATTTCCATTTTTTATGCCGTAATTGCCGTTTCATAATTTATACATTTCATAATTGCCTTATCTCATAATTTGGTGTTTTTCTCTCTATGTTTTTATCTCATAATTTGGTCTTTTTATCTTAATGTTTATCCCATAATTTTGTCTTTATCTCATCTCATAATTTTGACGTCATAATTTTGACTTTTTATGCTATAATTCTCATTATTTATACATTTTATAGTTGTCTTTTATCTTATAATTGTCTTCTCAGTATTTTAATCTCATAATTATGATTTTGTACTTTTTTCTCCTGTTTTCTGATGTGACAGAAATTAGCTTTCTTTACCATTGTCTTTAATTATGTAATTTTTGTTTTTAATTATGTTTTATTAAAGGATTGGAAGTCCAGCCTTTCAGTTAAAGGAGAGCCAATCGTCTTTTTGAGTTTGTAGCCTTTTTTTTTTTTGTGAATGAAGGACAAAATGTTTAATATTAAATGTTTACTTTATTGCCCTTTCTCCAGTCAAGTTGATGGGAAGAAGTACAGTATGCCTAGAAAGTAGCTGCCTAGAGACTTTCCCAAGACTCCTGCTACATATATTGACCTGAGAGATTTTGGTAAAGCATTCTGACTCCGATTCATTTCAGGACGCTGCTTATTAAGGCAGCGTATAGCAAACCGCCTCATGAGGTACAGAGCCAACGAATCCTGCCTCCATAATACACATGGTCACTCTCCTTCACTTTAAGTCTCTTCCTTACTCCTCCTCTCTCTCTCTTTGTCTTTTCCATTGTATCACTGAACCCAGTCTTTGAGTGCTGCTGAAATAGAGAGGGACCACTGGACTGGAAATTGCTCTCCCTACATGTCCTCTCTCTCTCTGGGCTCTGTGTGTAGGGTGGTTGTGGATAATTGTCTCTCTGTGCCATACACAGCTGTAGCCGAGGGGTGTTGGACAGCACAGAGAGTTCAGTGTCCCAGTGGGGGACCCGTCAGTGTGTTGGACTCAATTAATCCTCTTTCAGCTGGTTAACACTAAAAATATAACTCCGCTTCCACGCTACTCTGTATTCAAGCCTTTTGCAGAAACTACGAGCGGCCAGGTGTGATCACACAATGTCTGTTTGTGTTTTGCAGTCTTTACGGGCGACACATGCAGGCCAATCCAGAAGCGCCCAAAAAGAATGCCGACAAATCCAAGAAGATCAGCCGCAAGCCGCTGGCGGCCAAGAACAAGTAGAGAAGAGAGCGACGAAGAGCTGATCCGACCATCCGAGATGACGAACCTCACTGCATGTGCCTTTCCATTTGATATTTATTCAGAAATTATGTTTTTTATTGCTTCAGTATTACGTTAATCATGTAACCTCCAAATGACTCCACTCAGCCATTTTTTTCCAAGTGTCCTTCTTGTCCAAAGCCACTTTTTGCCTTCAAAGTACCGCTTCTGTCAAGTCAGACCTGCGTTGGGTGCTAATCAGCTTTCTGAACGTGTTTGTTGTGTCTCTCGAGAGGCGGCGGGAGTTTTGTCCTATTCGAGCATCCAGACGAGGAGAGCAGTGAATTTTGGGAGGTGGCGACGAGCATTTGTAACCGTACGGGGATTTAGCAGGAGTTTCGGGGTCTTAGTGGAGTCTGAGCAGGATTGTGTCAGGTCTCCAAGGGGAAACCGCTGACTGCTTCCTCTGCCTCTTAATGACAGATATGAATGACTGCAAACGGGAGTTTCAGATGGTACGCAGCAGATACCAGACAGAAACACCCCGGTGGCCATTTGAGAGGGTCAACAAGATATCGCAGATGGTGTTCTTTGAAGCGGTTGGCCATTGTTTCTTACTGTGTATACTAGTTAACATGACGGTGCAACTTTTTACAGAACAATATACAGTGTTTGTAAAGAACCAGTTTCTTGAACCGGTTAATCATTCAAAAATATTGTCTTTTCTGCCGTCACTACAGCTTTAGGTTGCGTACACTAACATCTTCTAATTCTGCAAAGCTTAGCTGAATTTGAAGTTTTACTTTTTTATGGATGCGTCATTGTTTATTTTTAAAGGTCACAAGCTATTTCATTGCAATCACATTTATATTTGTAATGTTTTAATGTTTTATCATGTGCACACAATGCAGTGTGCTATGTACTAAATTTTTGACATTGAAATAAAGTCACCGTTTTGTTGGACGATTCCGTTTTTTTCTTTCAGCAGTTGATCATATGTTCGAAAGAGCTTGGAATGACAAGGCAAGAAAGTCTAAATGTTTAAAAGTTCAGGTTGGTAAGATTTTTATTTTTTACTGTTTGAAAGAAATCTCTTATGATTATGATCAATTGCAAGTTTGTCTCACAATTCTGATGTTTTTTCAGAATCATGAGATATAAACTCACAATTGCGAGTTACAATGTCCAATTCTACACAAAGACTGATATTTTCTCAGAAATGAGAGTTTATATCTCAATTCTGACTTAACTTGCAGTTAAGTCAAAATTGCAAGTTTGTATCACAATTTGAAGAAAAACATCAGAATTGCAAGTTTGTGTCATGCAGTTCAGAAAAAAAGTCATAAGAACAGAGAAAAAACATAAGAATTGTGTTTGTTTCATGTGATTCTGAGAAAAAAATATCTGAATTGCAACTTTGTGTCAAGCAATTTTGTGCTGTGTATCACGTGATTCTGTGAAAAAATGTCAGAATTGAGTTTGTATCACAAAATTGTGAGAAAAATGTCAGAATTGCAAGTTTGTATCACAATTCAGAACAATTCATAATTGCAAGTTTGTAACAGTTCTGACAAAAAACATCAGCATTGCGAGTTTGTCACTTAATTCAAGAACAAAAATTTAGAATTGTGAGTTTCTATTCTAAGAAAAAAGGTCTGAATTGCAAGTTTGTATCGCAATTCAGAAAAAGTTAGAATTGCAAGCTTGTATCATGCAATTCAGAAAAAAGTCAGAACTCCATGTTTGTATCAATTCTGAGAAAAAAAAATTCAGTATTGCGAGTTTGTCACAATTCAGAAAAAAAATTTAGAATTGCAAGTTTGTGTCACGTAATTCTGAGAAAAAATGTCAATTGTGAGTTTGCATCATGCAATTCAGAAAAAACACTGAACTGCAAGTGCGTCAGTTCTGAGAAACAAGGTCAGAATTGCGAGTTTGTCAATTCCAAAAAAAAATTGAATTACGAGTTAGTATCATGCAACTCTGAGAAAAAAACATTACAGTTGCAAGTTTGTATCACACATTCTGAGAAAAAAAAACATCTAAATCACAAGTTTGTATTGAGATTCTAAGAAAAATGTCTGAATTTGTTTGTATCATGCAATTAAGAAAAAAAGCCGGAATTACAAGTTTGTATCATGCGACTCAGAAAAAAAGTTTGAATTGCAAGTTTGTATCGCACAATTTTGAGAAAAATAGTCAGAATTGCGAGTTTGCATCATGCAATTCAGAAAAAAATCTGAATTGCAAGTGTATCAGTTCTGAGAAAAAAGTCAGAATTGTGATTTTGTCAATACCAAAAAACAAAAATTGAATTGCGAGTTAGTATCATGCAACTCTAAGTAAAAAACGCTACAGTTGCAAGTTTGTATCATGCAGTTCTAAGAAACATTGTGTGAATTGCAAGTTTGTGTCATGCAATTCAGAATTGCGAATTAGAATTACAAGTTTGTATCACGTAATTCTGAAAAAAAACCCACCAGAATTGTGAGTTTGTATCGCACAGTTCTAAGAAACAATGTTTGAATTGCAAGTTTGTATCATGCAATTCAGAAAAAAGTTGGAATTGCAAGTTTCTATCACGCAATTCTGAGAAAAAAACATCAGAATTGTGAGTTTGTATCACAATTCAGAAAAAAGTCATAATTGCAAGTTTGTATCAGTTCAGACAAAAACAGAATTGCAAGTTCGTATCACGCAATTCAGAAAAAAAAGTCAGAATAGTGAGTTTGTATCTCACAATTCTAAGAAAAAACTTAAGAATTGCAAGATAAAAAGTCACAATTACCTTCTTTTTATTATTTATTTAGTAGTGGAAATGTTATTCAATACTGTTATCTATTTGAATATATTGTAAAATGTGATTTATTCCTGTGATGCAAAACTGAATTTGCAGCATCATTACTCCAGTCTTCAGTGCCACATCCTTCAGAAATCATTCTAATATGCTGATTTGCTGCTCAGGAAATGTTTCTTATTATCAAAGCTGAAAACAGTTTTTCTGCTCAGTATTTTTCTGTAAACCATTTTTCTCCAGGACTCTTTCAAAAGAACAGTACGTATTTGATTTTTTTTCCCTAACAGTGTTTAAGTCTTTACTGTGACACTGAAGACTAAAAATTAGAAGCATGCATTTGCTATTTTTAGGATTCTTCAACAATCTGAAGTCTTATTAAGTGCTTGCGAGATAAGTTAAAGTTTGAACCTCCTTGCAAGAAAGTTCTAAAGCGGATGCTTGATTTGGAGGGTGTGATCTGAAACAGCTACAGAGGATCATCACATCTAAAAACGATCTTCCCTTCGGAGGCCCTGTCATGGTCCGGACCACCTCCATGACAGCAGATCAGGGGTAAAGGAGCTGACCTTTCAATGCTGTGAGTCAGATGATGATGGGGTGTGCTTGTGTTTGTAGAAGGTCCATGATAGCCGCGTGGGATTTCCTGTCTCTCTTTGCTAATATTCTGCTCACATTATTATTACCCCGTCCAGACGCCGCTGTCCTCCTCGTTCACACTCTCAGCAGGCACATCTGTCCAGCGCACGTTCGCCCCGATACACTTTCCTCTTGTGCTCAGCAGGAACATCTGTCCATGGCAAAGTCCACACCGTGTCTTGTGACCCTCCCAATTCTTCATCCACTTTGGAAAGTTTTCCAAATGAGGAGAGGTGTGGTTTGTAAAAGTTTTCCGCAAACTGTTAGACGTTCATTACGGCCCAAAGTCAATTTCCAGAGAAAAAACATCAGAATTGAGAGGTAGTGTCACACAATTCAGAAAAAATCAGAATTGCTAGATTGTTTTAAGCAATTCTTAGATAATATGTCAGAATTGCGAGCTTACATCACAATTTTGAGAAAAAAAACAAAAAACAGAATTGCGAGTTTACCGCAATTCTGAGAAGAAAACGTCAGAATTGTACGTTTGTATCACAATTTGGAGAAAAAACATGATAACTGCATGTTTTTATCACAATTCTGAGAAAAAAAAAGTCCGAATTGCAAGTTTCTTTCACAATTCGGAGAAAAAAAATGTCCGAATTGCAAGTTTTTAACACAATTCTGAGAAAAAAGAAACGTCATAATTGCACATTTCCATCACAATTATGAGAAAAAATGTCAGAATTGCGGGTTTTTATCACAGTTCTGAGAAAAAAATGTCATAATTGCACGTTTGTATCACGCAATTCCGAGATAAAAACGTCAGAACTGCATGTTTCTGTCACAATTTGTAGCAAAAAAAATGTCAGAATTGCAAGTTTGTGTCAGGCAATGCTGAGAAAAAATGTCAGAATTGCAAGTTTCTTTCACAATTCGAAGAAAAAACATCAGAATTGTGAGTTTGTATTACGCAATTAGAAAAATGTCAGAATTGCTAGTTTATCAATTCTGAGAAAAAACATCAGAATTGAGAGTTAGTATCAAGCAGTTCTGAGAAAAAAATGTCATAATTGCAAGTTTCTGTCACAATTCGGAGGAAAAAATGTCATAATTGCAAGTTTGTATCACACAATTCTGAGAAAAAAACGTCATAATTTCAAGTTTCTATCAATTTGATGAAAAAATGTCATAATTTCAAGTTTCTATCACAATTCTGAGAAAAAACATCTGAATTGCAAGTTTTTATCACAATTTGAAGAAATAACGTCATAACTGCAAGTTTCCATCACTTCTGAGAAAAAAACCTCTGAATTGCAAGTTTCTATCAATTTGAAGAAAAAATGTCATAATTGCAAGTTTCTGTCACAGTTCTGAGAAAAAACATCTGAATTGCAAGTTTGTATCACAATTTGAAGAAATAACGTCATAATTGCAAGTTTCTATCACAATTCTGAGAAAAAAAAGTCTGAATTGCAAGTTTTTATAAATTCGGAGAAAAAAAACGTCAGAATTTCAAGTTTCTATCACAGTTCTGAAAAAAAAGTCAGAATTGCACGTTTGTATCACGCAGTTCCGAGATAAAAACATCAGAATTGCAAGTTTCTGTCACAATTTGGAGAAAAAAAATGTTATAAGTGCAAGTTTGTATCACGCAATGCTGAGAAAATAAACGCCAGAATTGCAAGTTTCTATCAATTTAAGGAAAAAATGTCGTAATTTCAAATTTCTATCACAATTCTGAGAAGAAACGTCTGAATTGCAAGTTTGAAAAAAATTCAGAATTGCATGTTCTTATCACAATTTGAAGAAATAACGTCATAATTGCAAGTTTCTATCACAATTCGGAGAAAAAAAATGTCCGAATTGCAAGTTTTTAACACAATTCTGAGAAAAAAGAAACGTCATAATTGCACATTTCCATCACAATTATGA
>JAHKKF010527414.1:0-15212 GCA_019740295.1 Labeo calbasu | reverse complement strand
TCGGAGAAAAAAAATGTCCGAATTGCAAGTTTTTAACACAATTCTGAGAAAAAAGAAACGTCATAATTGCACATTTCCATCACAATTATGAGAAAAAAATGTCAGAATTGCGGGTTTTTATCACAGTTCTGAGAAAAAAATGTCAAGTTTTTATCAATTCTGAGAATTGCAAGTTTCTATCACAATTTGGAGAAAAAAAATGTTATAAGTGCAAGTTTGTATCACGCAATGCTGAGAAAATAAACGTCAGAATTGCAAGTTTCTATCAATTTAAGGAAAAAATGTCGTAATTTCAAGTTTCTATCACAATTCTGAGAAGAAACGTCTGAATTGCAAGTTTGAAAAAAATTCAGAATTGCAAGTTTTTATCACAATTTGAAGAAATAACGTCATAATTGCAAGTTTCTATCACAATTCTGAGAAAAAACGTTTATCTCACGCAATTCAGAAAGAAGTCAAAACTGCAAGTTTGTATCACACAATTCAGAAAATAACGCCAGAATTGCGAGTCTGTACCAGCGCACGTTCGTCCCGATACACTTTCCTCTTGTGCTCAGCAGGAACATCTGTCCATGGCAAAGTCTACACTGTCTTGTGACCCTCTAAATTCTTCATCCAAAGTTTTCCAAACGATGAGAGGTGTGGTTCGTAAAAGTTTTCTGCAAACTGTTGAACATTCATTACGGTCCAAAGTCTTCGGCCAATCAATCTCTCGCTCCGCGGAGAAGCGGTTCTTTAGATCCCGACCCGAGCTTGTCCCATCCTTCTGCCAGCGTCGATAGGAAGTGGGACGTTGAAGTTTAAAAATGAGGCTGAATGGCGATGGATCACCGTGCGCCGACAATTACTCACTGACCTTTCAGAGGAATCCTTGAATGTCTTTTTCTTTTCCTTGAGTTACAGACTTGCAGCGATTTTGCTTGGCTTGATTACTTTTTTTGTTTGTTTAGTTTGTTTTATCACCCTGTTTAAAACGATTTCTCGTGCCGTATGCAGCTCATACGCTGAAGGGCATTACGGCCCTCGCTAACCGAGGTCATTGATTTTTGCCACTTGATTTATGGGGCGAGGGAAACTCCTCTGGAGAGCAGGTCCCATGCCGACCAATGAAATGGCGGCGTCAGAGACGCTGTTGAACCTAGACTTTCATCAAGCGCTCAGGGTAAACAGTATGGATAGTGGCCCATTGTGTTGTCCGAAGCTAATTGGATGCGTTCGAGACCTCGCTGAGTCAAAACTCAGAACAATACAACCGATTCTGTGCCAACCGTGCAACCGATAACCATGCGAAATAGAGGTTAGTAACCAACTAACCTGTTGAAATCTTGAGAGATGCATCTAAACTGTTCAGTGGCACAGAGTTGTGCAACTGCAAGGTGGTCGATTGCCAGATTGGAGTTAAATGAATGATTTGTTCCTGCATCCTGTAGTGGCAGTGCATCACTGGCAGGTCTATACTATTGGCATACGTGTCGTTTAGTGGTTGCGCTGTTACCTTCAAAGCTCATTCTCAGGGATACGTGAATAAACATTTCCAATAGCTTAATTTTTCACTGTGCGGTGACCTAGAACATCAGCTTGACTAAAAAGGGGACTGTGCGAATGCAGAAGTTTGGTTGCATGTCTAAAAGTTAAAAAAAAAAAAACATTTCAATGATGTAAAAATATTTAAAAGTCCATATGCATTAAAAAATTATCAAAGTAAAATGATCACAATTCTAAAATATTTTTAACAGAGCATAACATTTTTATATATACATACATACAAATTATATTTGTATGTATGTAATTCTCTTCTGCTCACCAAGCCTGCTTTTATTTGATCCAAAATACAGCAAAAGCAGTAATATTGTGAAATATTTTTACTATTTAAAATATCTGCTTTCTATTTGAATATATTTTAAAATGTAATTTATTCTTGTGATCAAAGCTGAATTTTCAGCATCATTATTCCAGTCTTCAGTGTCACATGATTCTTCAGAAATCATTCTAATGTGCTGATTTTCTGTTCAACAAACATTTATTATTATTATTATTATGATCAATATTTAAAACAGCTGAGTATATTTTTTCAGGATTCTTCACTGAATAGAAAGAATGAAAATAGAAATATCAGCTTTTTCAAAGAAAAGCTTTTGTAACTTTACACTATATCATTTAAAAGCTTGGAGTCAGTATAATTTATTTTTTTATTGTTATTTTTTTTGTAAATATATCGAAATTAATAATTTTATTTAGGATGCTTTAAATTAATTAAAAGTGATAATAAAGACATTTATAATGTTACAAAAAAATTCAATTTCAGATAAATGCTGTACTTCTGAATTTTATATTCGTCAAAGAAAACTGAAAAAAATTCTACTTATCTGTTTTCAAAATAATAATAATAATAATAATAATAATTATAAATGTTTTTTGAGCAACAAATCTGAATATTAAAATGATTTCTGAAGGATCATGTGATTGGAGTAATGATGCTAAAAATTCAGCTTTGAAATCACAGGAATAAATTAATTTTTAAAATATATTTAAATAGAAAACAGTTATTTTAAATAGTAAAAATATTTCAGAATTTTACTGTTTTGCTGTTCCATGGATCAAATAAATGCAGGCTCATCAAATGTGTATTTAAGTATATAATTATATAATAATATAATTATATATATATACACACACACTTCCAAATAATACATTCAGCATGTACAATAAGTTATATATTTGATTTATACTCTTGATTGATTAAAATGTATGTTACCCAAATGTTATTTTAATATTTTATTACATTTTATTCATTTTTTGGTTTACATTAAGGTTCATTAGTTAACTACATTAGTTAACAACTAAGAATAAACAGTACTTCTACAGCATTTATTAATCTTAGTTAATATTAATTTGAACATTTGCATTATTAAAACCACAAGTTGTGTTTGTTAACATTAGTTAATGCACTGTGATTTTTATTAACTTACGTTAAAAATTAATAATACTGTAATAAAGATATTGTTTATTGTTTAATACAATAATAATGTTAACAAATGACACCTTATTGTAACTTTGTTTTATTACGATTAGAATACTGTATTTATTTAAATATATAAATGCAGTTTGATGATTAAATCTTGTGATAATAAATAGTAGTTTGAAATAAATAGCTTGAATTAGATGGATTTTTAACTTGAGAAAGTAGGCCTGTTTCTTGTTTTTAAAAAGCTATTCATCTCAAATCACCGTTATTGAACACCAGGTTCCCTAAAGAGTGCGGCAGCTTGTCCCGTTATACTCCAAGTGTGTTGAACAGTCTATATTTGGGTTAAAATGCTGTTTTTTGTCTGCGTCTGTCCTGTGTAGATGTTTGATGTGTGATTTTGGTGTGTTATAGGAGCGCTGGATCTCTCCCTCCCTCTTTTTCTCTCGTGTCCTGCGCTGCGCTGCGCTCACACTCACGCAGAGCGTCTCAGTTCTCCAGATCTTCATGACATCCAGCTTTATCCAGCTCATCCCGTCTTTTGTGCACAGAGGAAAGACTTTAAAAGCGAGGGCAAGGATATCAGGGTGTGCTCGAGGATCTCAGGCAGCTTTTCTCGTCCATCAGTGGAGTTTTTCCTTTGCGCGTCCACATGTGGAGAGACGCTTCTGGAGAGATGCTGATGCTGAAGCAGGGCTGTGAGTGAGCCAACATCAGCAGAAAAGAAGTTAAGTGAGAGAAGAATACAAGAGGGGGAAGAAGAAAAAAAGAGAAGCTGTTGGGGCCCGAGCCAGAAGTTCATTAACAAAACCAATCGGACTTTTTTTTCTCATCTGTAGAGGTGCCTCACCAACCTTCAAAATTTCGCCCAAAAGCAGACAGGAGGATCGGCCGGTGCTGACGCGACTCGTCGGCAGGAAGCGGCTGATCGCGGCTGGGGTGCTCGGTGTGGTCATGGTCCTGGTGCTGGTGATCCTCATCCCGGTTTTGGTGAGCTCTGCCGGGACATCCGCCGCGCACTACGAGATGCTCGGCACCTGCAGGATGGTTTGCGATCCTTACGGTACCAAATCCCCGACCAGCACGGTCTCAGCAGACCCCGTCCGGGACAGCAACCTTATGCAGTCTTTGCCAACTTTTATACAAGGTCCGAAAGGTGAACCGGGACGCCCGGGGAAAGTGGGGCCGAGGGGGCCTCCCGGTGAACCCGGACCACCCGGACCTCCTGGACCTCCCGGAGAGAAGGGGGAACCGGGACGACCTGGATTACCCGGGCAGCCGGGACCAAACATGGCAACCGGTGCCATCAGCGCGGCCACCTACAGCACCGTACCCAAAATCGCCTTTTACGCAGGGCTCAAAAAGCAACACGAGGGCTACGAGCTCCTCAAGTTTGACGACGTGGTCACGAATCTCGGGAATCATTACGACCCCTCCACGGGCAAATTCACCTGCTCCATACCGGGAATATACTTCTTTACATACCATGTGCTCATGCGAGGAGGAGACGGAACCAGCATGTGGGCTGATCTGTGCAAGAACAATCAGGTGACACACAAACTCACAGCTCGAAGCACTAAAATATTCTACATCTGCATTAGACATAAAACATATACAAATATTGTTTTAAATCTATATTTTAGACATAAAAGATTTATTGACAAGATCACGCGTAAAAGTTTGTTTCCAGTCAGACACTTTCTGTTCAGTTCCAAATGAAGGATTCTTATAAACATTGCATCTTATCGTATCAGGGTGTAATATATGTGACCACAAAATCAGTCATAAGGGTCAGTTTTTTGAAACTGAGATTTATACATCATCTGAAAGCTGAATTAATAAAATTTTCTGTTGATATATGGTTTGTTAGGATATGACGATGTTTGGCCGAGATGCAACTATTTGAAAATCTGTAATCTGAGGGTGCAAAAAAATCAAAATAGTGAGAAATTCGCTTTAAAGTTGTCCAAATGAAGTTCTTAGCAATGCATATTACTAATCCAAAATTAAGTTTTGATATGTTTATGGTAGGAAATTTACAAAACATCTTCATGAAACATGATCTTTACTTAATATCCTTTTTTTTAATTTTTGGCATAAAAGAACAATTGACCATGTTGACCCGTACAATGTATTTTTGGCTATTGCTACAAATATACAAATTTATATATATATATAGGATAAAATGATCACACCATCAAACCATAAAAAGAAATCAATGAAAGTTATTACTTATTATTTATTGATTATTCCTCTTTGTATTATTGTTCAGGCAGGTTGTAATAAAAATTGTAATACATTTTCAGTATCATTATTATTTGCTTAAATTATATTAAATTTTGTTCATATTCTAATTAAATGTAAACAAAAAATATTTTTCCACAGATGTTGTGCTTGTGGAAAAATAAAGGTTTTTCAGCACCTTTTACTAATTTAATTGTCTAATTTGGCTAATCAAATTACAGATTTACATCTATTTTTTCCCATTAAATAGTATTAAACTTCAAGTAGTTCAAGTAGGAATTTGGATTGGGTTTTCAGGTAGAGCGCTTAAAAATTTATTTTGTACTGGATGCAGTTTCACAAGGTGAAAATGAATGACTTGAATGAATTCACACCTAAATTGAAAACTTAAATAAACTGTGTTAATAGATGCAACAGCTTGACTGAGTCAAAGCAATTTTACATGTTTCATGCAACACCAGTATCCAGCATGACATATATTAAGAGCAGTAAATTAATTATATTTTAAGTCTCATTAAAAGGTAAACGTTGCTGAAACTGCAGGTTAGAGTTTTTGCTCGCATGAAAAATAACATATATCTCTCCCTATATAAATCTACATTTTTGTCATACTTACAACCAACCATATATATATATCCAGCATGACATATATTAAGAGCAGTAAATTAATTATATTTTAAGTCTCATTAAAAGGAAGACGTGTATATATATATATATATATATATGTCTAAGATATATAATAAATACTTTTCTTATAGATCATGCCATCATATACATTATATAAATACTTTATGTACACATACATACAAATTATGCATTTACATAATATAAAAAATGTATACATTGCAATAAAGCACAATAGTTGCAATACCATTACGATACGTGCCACTGTTTTATGTCATGGTGTCTCTTAAAGAAGCAAGTCTTCACTTTTCATTGATACAAAAGGTTGGTGGGTGTGGCCACTATGATAATGCAAACATATGTTTTTATGTATATGTGTTATCCATTAAATATTAACTTATATATACAGTTGTTACCATAATGTGATAACAATTGATATATTTCTTGAGTAAACACTCTTTACTCAGATTCTTTTTTGAGACCTAATATATGCATGGAAAGCTTGTATATCTTATGCAATTCCTCCATCTGACAGCTGAAACATTGCACTAAATGTTCGTCTCCTCCCGCAGGTCCGTGCCAGCGCCATCGCCCAGGACGCAGATCAAAACTACGACTACGCCAGCAACAGCGCCGTTCTTCATCTGGAGCCCGGAGACGAAGTCTACATCAAGCTAGACGGGGGTAAAGCCCACGGGGGCAACAACAACAAGTACAGCACCTTCTCTGGTTTTATTATATACGCCGATTAGGACATACGCACCTCCTCCAGACGGTCTATCTCGTCCCCCTGCTATTCCTCTTCCTTTCTTCCTTTCTTTTTTTTTTGCATAATTTTCCTTTGGGCCCAGGGCAAGCAGACAGACCTGCTCAAACACCCCTCATCATTAGTCTGTAGATGTGGGTTTGAAGGCAGAACTCTTTGCCCTGCAATCCAAAAATCAAGAAAGAACCAAAAAAATAAAAAATAAAATAAAAAGGCCCGGAGAAAGAAAAGAAGCACTTCATCACAGAGGAAAGATGTACCGAGGAAACGAAGCTACCGAGGAGTTTACCGTGTGTCTTTCTATGTCTGTGGCCATCAAAGAAGCCTGTGAGATGTTTTCTAATATGTAACCTGACATAATCGGCTATATGTGCAATAACGTAACTACGATATTTGTTATTCAAAGATGCCTGAATGAGTTGCATATCATGAAGCATTAGCCCAAATTTCATCATCATCATCTTCATCATCCAGTGTAACCTGACCAAAATGATCTTTTGTGTTGCATAACATATATCTGCTAAATCGCCGCAGATATTTATTCCCTGACTGTTCGTGAGTGCTAATTATGAATTAGGGACATAAAACAAAACAATATACCTTTGGTGGTAATGGCTTGCCGTGAAATTATATTCCAGAATCGCTTCAGCGTTTTACTTTTAGTCTGCAGTGTCAGGGTGTCAAAACCCCTGGTTTTTTTGTTTTCGGTGTGTAATGTTAGCTGGCATCTTTTATTGCACACAGACGTACTAGACCGAGAAGGAATATGTTTCTTGTGATATTTAGAGCACTATGCAGAGTATGGGTGTTAATATGTAAATGTGTATCTATCTTCAGAGATTTCCGAGAATGTGATAAATAATATTGCATCTTATTTTTAGTGTAAATATGGTAATGGATTTCTTTTTTTTTGTTTTGTTTTAATATGAAAGAGCATCAGGTGAGCGTTATGTATCTGTGTCACTCTCATCTCCAGGTTGGGATGGCAGGGAATGTGTGTGATGAATTATTATCCAAGGATTATTTTTCTTTTCCTGTCCTGCTGCTGTAATTCTCATTCACATCTACAACCCTTCAAACACATTTTCCATTAAATGGAAATTTGATCAGATTTGTGCATTTTCCTTGCTTCATCAATGAATCCGTTTGTATATGCATATTAATTAAGAAACTGGTCTGTGTTCTTATGTGCTTTGTGAAGTTTCGAAACCTTTATGAATCATTTGTTTCGAACCAGTGATTCAACATGATTTGTGACACGGGCCACAAAACCAGTCATAAGTAGCACGTATATATTTGTTGCAATAGCCAAAAATACACTGTATGGGTCAAAATGATACTTTTTTAAGGCCAAAAATCATTAGGATATTAAGTAAAGATAATGTTTCATGAAGATATTTTGTAAAAATATAAAAACTTAATTTTTGATTAGTAATATGCATTGCTAAGAACTTCATTGGACAACTTTAAAGGCGATTTTCTTAATATTTTGATTTTTTTTTTTGCACCCTCAGATATAATAATTGAATCTCAGCCAAGTATTGTCCTAACATAACAATGGAAAGCTTATTTATGCAGCTTGTAGATGATGTATAAATCTAATTAAAGCGATTAAATAAAATTGACCCTTCTGACTGGTTTTGTGGTCCAGGGTTTTGGCTTTGTTACGTCATAACTATTTCAAAATATTTCAGTTTTTGGTTTGCTAGTAGGAGTTATCTCTGTGAAACCATAAATTAGTGAAAGAGTTGTAGTTTTAAAGGGATAGTTTGCCCAAAAATGAAAATTCTGTCATTAATTACTCACCCTCGTGTCGTTCCAAACCCGTAAGACTTTTGTTCATCTGCAGCACACAAATTTGGACATTTTTGATTAAATCCGAGAGCTTTCTGACCCTGAATAAACAGCAATGCAACTGACATGTTCAAGGCCCAGAAAGGTAGTAAGGACATCATTAAAATAGTCCATGTGACATCAGTGGTTCAACCTTAAATTTATAAAGCTACAAAAATAACAACTTTATTTAACAGTTTCTTCTCTTCCGTGTAAGTTTTCGACGTTCCAAAATTTTAACCATGTCCTAACTACCTTTCTGGGCCTTGAATGTGGGTGAGTAATTAATGACAGAAATTTCATTTTTGGGTGAACTGTCCCTTTAAGATACTAATATCAGGGTTCATACAAGGTGCTTAAAGTGCTTGAAGTACTTGAATTTGACTTTTGGAAATTTAAGGCCATTCATTTTCGATGATTTTAAAAAGCACGTAGTGATGGGTGAAACAGAGCTTTTTGAAACTTTGAATCAGTTAAGCCATTGCGTCGCGAAATGATTCACTCCTTCGAGGCTCTCCAGTTGTATTGCGTATTGTGAATCATTTGATTCAGATCAAGACTTTAAACTGCATATTGTGAATCATTTGATTTAGATCGGGACTTCAGAGCGTGTTTCGCTAATCATATGATCTAGATCGGAACAGGTTCATGAATCACTTTGCGAATTGAATGATTAAAATCAAATGATTCGCGATTTGATGTCCTGATCTAAATAAAATGATTCACAATACACAAAGTTTTGATCTAAGTCAAATGATTCGCATTCTACATTCTAATCTGAAATGTGGTTCTTCTGAGCGTAGATAGCGAATCTTTTGCTTTAGATTGGAACTTCGGAACACGGATTGCAAATCACTTGTTTCAGATCAGGATTTCAGAGCGATTTCACGAATCTTTTTTTCTGATTTATTTTTTTAAACAATAGAAAATATCAAACCATTAAGGCAGTACAGTTCTAAAAAACAAAACAAAGAAAAAAGAAAATATACACAAATACAAATCCCTTAAGAAAATTAACTCTTTTTTAAAATTTGAAATAGAAGAGATTGATAAGTGAGATCTCTGATTGAAGTCCTTGAAAATCAGAAAAGTAGTGCATGAAAAGTCCTTGAATTTCATTTTACAGTATCTGTATGAACCCTGTAATATGTAACATTTAGGGGTAAAAATATGTACCTTTTAGCTTTTGCGCCTTAGGAGACACCCCCAATGACAGCTTTGTACCTTTTTTCTAAAAGTGTGTGATTAGTGTTAGTTAGGCATTCCCTCTGGTTCACCTGCTGTTCCTGATTTGGTCTTTAGCTTGTGATGCATTTATGGACACGCAACCCATTTTACAGGGATTTTCTCCAGCGGGAATTGATTGGAGGAGGCCACAGTGTGATCTAGGTTTGAAACATGCACTGATGAATCATTCACAAAAAAACCTATACTCAAGCTCAATTTCACTCACAATTTCAATGCTACACTTAAAAATGAAGGTTCTTGATTGTTGAATAAAGTTATTTATTTATTTATTTTTTGTGCACAAAAAGTATTCTCATAGCTACATAACATTACAGTTGAAACACTAATGTCACATGGATTATTTTAATGATGTCCTTACTACCTTTCTGGGCCTTGAATGTGTTAGTTGCATTGCTGTCTATACTTAAGTTTAATTTCACTCACAATTTCAATGCTACACTCTTAAAAATTAAGATTCTTCTTGTAGTGTTGATGGTTTCATGAAGAACTTCTAAAGAGGATGTCAGATACCCATTTTCCCCTTATAAAAATTAACCATGGTTTTACTACAAATACCATGGTTAGTATAGTTAAACCATGACATCTACAAATTAACCATGGTTTTGCTACACTAACCATAGTTTTACCAGAGATTTTCTTACTAATTGGAGATGAGAGGGTCTGTTTTACTTACTATTAGAGATCAATGTGTGCCTTGATCAGTGTTGCCAAGAATTGGGCTACTTTAACACTGTTGCCACAGGTAGTTTTTGATGTCCACGGGTTGAATCGACCCCAATAATGTGATATTTAGCCCCTGAAATGCAAATTTACCAGGGGAACCATGACAAAAAAACATGTATTTTATCCCCCGGAACGCGATTTTTAACGTGATTGTGCTAGTTTTGAGAAGCATTTGGGCGGGTTTTGTTCTGAAAACCTGGCAACCCTGGCAATGATAACCAATCACATTACAGCCTTAATGTCATTGAATTTCAGTCAAAGAATTTTGCGACAATCAATCACCATTTACGGAAATTAGTTGCCGTAAGCTGAATCCCATCTGTCGTAAAAAGTCTGTGACTTACCTTATAAAACGACATTTTTTTGGTGTAAACTCTAAAAATAGTTAAATCCAAAAGTATTTATTAATGTAAAACATATTGAAAATCAGCTGATACGTTGTCAATTCATTAAACGATAAGCTGTTTCCTCTAAAAAGCTGGAAACCGGCAAACCGGAAGCATTAGCTTTAGCCTTATGCTAAAGGTTGCAGGCTTGCCTTCTATTGGCTTTGGTTTAACCATGGTGGTTACACAAACGGTAATCAAAACCATGGTTACTACACTTTTACTATAATAAAACCATGATTAATTTTCATAAAGGTCCACAAGTTGAGATAATTCTTTAAGGTCTTTATTATAAGTCTGTAACATATTTTGGTTAAAATTCCTCAGTGGTCATGTAAAACAACACTTGCTTACCTTGTCAGAAATAGCTCTGTTCACACAGCGTTCCATTTTGGTGCATGTCTCTTTAAATGATAATGAGCTACTGCTCACTCCGCCCCTCTCATCCGTTTTTTGTGTATTCGGCGACGCATTATCATCAAAAACAAAACGAATCCACTGCGTCCTCAGTGGCTCTGATGTCGGGAGAAAGTGAAGACTCTTATGTTCACTTTTATTATAAAACGGCTGTATTGCTTATGAGACGTTGTTGTTGCTACAGCTGTTCGAGCGCGGAGAAAATGGCGGACCGCGTACAACTGACGGTGGGCGGGAAATATGCAAATACAGGACCGTACGTCAGCGATAGTGGGCGGGACAATATGACGCCATCGAAACGAAAGTCAAAACGCTTTTTGAGACAATTTAGGTTTTTTGGCGAATATAAAAGGTGTAAGGTGGTTTTGTTTAAAAGTGAATTTTACATCCCTTTCAACCTTTACATCACACAAAAGGTTCTATATTGTGGAAAAAGGGTCTTTAGATTTTTTTAAATGTTCTTCACACTAAGAAAAAAAGGTTCAAAATCTGAAAAAATGGTTTGGAAATTACCTTTTGGAACCTTTTATCTTTAGGAGCGTATGAAAGTTTCATTGTAGGACTGAGTGAATCTCCAAACACCAGAGTTTATAAATGGTTCCTGTATGCTAGTAAATGTTTTTACCTTCTATCAAACTCAGATGGAAGATGTTTGTTTCTCCAAGTCCGGTGAGTCTGTTTGGGCTTTATGTGGTCCTTCTTAGATTAAAATTTTGATGGTGGATGGTGAAGGTCAGATGGAGGACTCGCTCACACACTCCAGATGGAGCTCTGGCCTCTGCAGCTGTGAATGAACCAAAATGAATCACTCCAGATGAATTCAGTCCTTTAATAATGTCAAAGAGATACTGGATGCATCTCAGTAATCTAGACGGATGTTTGGTGGAGTATATGTATTGCTTTCTCACAGTTGATGTAAAACAATTGCACACATTTCTATTCATGCATCAAGTTTTATTTCATTGGAAGTGTGTGTGTGACCGGGCCAATCAGTGAGGGGTCAAACAGGAGTCAAAGCTCTGTGTAAAACATTCACCAACCATAAAGATCCCTGACATAAAGACAGCCTTTTATAATGAGCTCACACTTTTTCTTCCTCTTTATTTCACTTTCCTTTTCCGGTTACACACTTCAAAATTAAAAGAAAAAAATTCAAAGCTATTAAAAAATTAATATGCTCAAATAGTCCATTTAGGACCATATTCCTGTGTTTTTTTTTTTTTTGGTGCAACGACAATGAAGGGTTTTTTTTTCTTTGTCAGTCCTTTTTCCCTCAAATATAAAGAGACAAGATTTTTTAGGACCATACATTATTTTTCTTTTTTCTTCAAATATTCTATTCATTACAGTTCCTTCAGTTTTTCTCCAAATATTATGCAATATGATTTTTTTTTTAATTCTTTATTTATATAAAAAACAGAAAAAAGATTAAAAAACAAAAATAAATAAATGAAAACTGGCCCTAAACATATATTTAAAAAAAATTTTTTTAATTTTTTTCCCCAAATATTTTGCAATATGAAAAAAGTCTTGCAGTTATATAACAAACACACAAACAAAAAAACATTTACTGTAATATTCTAATAATAATCATAATTAATAATAATAATAATTATTATAATAATCAAAACTCAAAAATATATCGTCCAGAAAAATCCAGTGAAGTATGCATGATTGTTATTAAAATGGTCATAATTAATTAATATAATATAATATACATTAATAAAATGCTGTCATTTTAAAATACAAAATAAAAAATGTATTTTTATTTAACATATAATTACATGTATAAACAATAAATATTATTAAAGATATTAATATTTAAACATTAAATTATAATTACTATATTATATTTATATAATTATTTTATTGTGATACTTATTTTTTGTAAGAAAGTGGAGTGGGTCAACAGTTCAGGGTGCATTATCACAGTACAAAATTATATAATTTAAGTAAAATATACAAATATTAAAATTTTTAATTTTATTATAAAAATATATTATATATAAATATTTTATAGTTTTAATTATATATTTTAACATTACTATTAACATGACAAATAAGCCCTTCTTTTTTCCCTCAAATATGAAGAAATAATAAAGTTTATTTTTAGAACCATTAATTTTTTTCTTTAGTTTTTCTTTTGTATTGACACTTTTTAAAGACATAAGCACAAAATAAAAAAAAAGTCCCTAAAAATATCATCAACTTCAGTTTTCCCCAAATATTATGCAATATGAAAAAAAAACAAAGTTATAAAAAAACCATTGCTTTTCAGTATTTTTTCTGTAATATTGTAAAAATGTTCTGAATTTCAGGAACAATAATATAATGATAATCATAATTAATAATAATAATAATAGTAATAACCAAAACTCAAAAATAATTCATGCAAAAAAATTCAGGGAAGATATGAGTAATTGTTACGAAAATTGTCACAATTATGTTAATAATATTTTTTAATGTGAATATAATGCACTGTAAAAAAAAAAAAAGTATGTGTGTGTGCATATATATATATATATGAGTCTGGCATCTTATAGTATATTACATTTCCATACTCTATAGTTTTTCCTCTATTTATGAAGTTGTTCATAAAGTGAGAGGATTTACTCTAACCTTATTTCACAAATCATCCGCAAATATTTACGGATCTGATAAATAAAGACATTTAGAAAGAACTAATCCGCTTCTATCAGCTCTTGTGTGCGCTCAGCTTCAGAGGTCAGCGAGTAACATGTTGTGAATCGTGATCCAGGGCTCAGAGGATTTGTACAGGGTCAGTTCCTCATCCAACTGCAGACCAAGGCCAAGAGCCACACCATTTTTTTCCCTCTTTATGTGACTAAACAAAATCTTTTCTTGTGCCCCTGAACGGATGTCATTCATCACCAGGAACCCTGTCCAAGACGCCACCTGTTCAGTCCGTTCACAGGGCGACCACGACGGACACATCACTCAACATCAGTCACCTTTCACCCACGATACTGTCCTCAGGACCAGACGACGTGAAGAGATTTCCAAACGCATCGCGCTCATCTAATTAGACATGCATAACATGTCACAAACGTTTATGGTGGATTCGTCTCTCTGCTGGAAAAGATGTCAGCCGACCACAGCGTTTTTATAATTAAATTAATATTTCACATTGAACTAATTCACATAGGTCTAATTGTCAGAGAAGCAGCGATTGGCTTTAAGGAAGTGGGGGTGTGGTCAATAGTTCGGAATCACAGTATAATAATAATAATAATAATAATATTAGTATTAATAAAATGATATCATTTATATAAACAAAAGATATACATTATAAATATTATTATACATATTAATATTAATTATAATATTAATATGACATTATAAATATAATTACTATATATATATATATATATATATATATATATATATAATGTTTGTTATATAATATTACTTTATTGTGATTCATATTTTTTGTAAGAAAGTGGTCAACTGTTAAGAACAAAAGTATAAAAGTATAAAATATCAGCAAAAAATTAGATCTTTCTTAAGTTCTAAAAATAAATATATTTTCTTATCTTTTTATTCTACTATAAACACATTAATTCTTTTTTTACATTTACTTATTTTTATATACATTTTATATATTATATATATATTTAATTATATTTATTAACATTTCTAACTATCTGTGTTAATTACAAAAAAAAAGAACAATATATATTGTGATATATAATGATAAGAAATATATATTTTTTATTTTAAATTTATCTAATTATTTTACTGTGATACATTTTTTATAGAAAGTGGAGTGTGGTCAACCACTGAGAATGAATTATCACAGTATAATATATATTAGTATAAAAAGAAAATTATATCATTTTTTAAAAACAAAATATAAAATTATTTATATTTTTATTTCTTATTTTATATTTGCATATTTTATATATTTTTTATTATATATTTTAACATTATTGTTAACAATTCTAACGACTGTGTTTATTACAAAATAATATATAATATGATAATA
>JAHKKF010527412.1:5288-36814 GCA_019740295.1 Labeo calbasu | reverse complement strand
TTTACCTTTTTTGTTAAGGGTGTTTGATCTTCTTTGCATGTTCACTTTGCAAAGACTGTGTCGGTACTTCTGCAGTGATGTAGGATGATTTTGAAATGTTTTTTGAAGTTGTGGGAGAAAATACGATACGAAGTTTTTCAACATACCCTAACTGTCTTGAGTCAGAATACACAGAGTTCAGGGAGAGAAAGGCAAGATGAGATCGTTTTGCTAGGTAAGACCCATCTTCCTCGGCTGGGATCGTTTACAACCGCATTCGGGATCGTTTGAAGCCGCATTTAAACTGCATTTTGGAAGTTCAAAATCGGGGCACCATATCAGTCCGTTATATGGAGAAAAATGCAGAAATATTTTCCTCAAAAAACATAATTTCTTTACGACTGAAGAAAGAAAGACATGAACATCTTGGATGACAAGGAGGTGAGTACATTATATGTTAATCTTTGTTTTGGAAGTGGACTTTTTGGGTTTCTTTTCCTCTTCTGTTAATAGTTTTTCTGTCAAATTTCCTCTCATTTTGTTGCAGTGGTTGTAAGGAGAAAGTAAGTGGCTAAAAGACATAAAAGAAAACATAAAGTGGAAAGTGTGTTGCCGCTGTACTCTGTCTGTGTTTATTTTGGAGGGGTTGGACCGGAGCACCGGGCCTTTGGCAGCTCAGAGACGCAGGGACGGGTGGCGTGGACCATCTTTGGGTGTCCCGTGAAGGTGCCGAGGAGGGGGAGAGAAAAGAAAGAGAGCGAGGGGTCCTCGGGCTGGGGTGGGACCGGGCTCTGCACAGCAGGGAGGACGTGAGCGAAACGTTCCAAGAGGAAACGGTGAGGCCACGCTGTGATTAGTGGTTGCAGTTTAACTGCAGAAAAATGCATGGTCCAAGCCCAGCGAGAGAGGGTGGTTTCACTGGTCTCACCGAGCCCGTATGACTCAGGGTCTCTGCACTCCTATCAGCCCTGGTGAAAGTTTGTTTGCACAGCTCTTTTCTGCACAACTGACTTTAAAACTTGTGGCATTTCAAAGCATTTAAAAAAATGTGCTTTTCCAGAACTACAATGAACAGTCACATTTATGTATTTAGCAGATGCTTTTATCCAAATGAATTTATAACAGAGAAACAAAAGCCATTTGTCAAAGTGCCAACAACATTTATGCCAGGTACATTTCTTCCTACAATATTAAAAATTAAGGTTCCACAAGGGAGTTTTCAAAGTGATCCATTAGAAGAACCATTTAGAACCTTTAGCACATTTAAAGGTTCCGTGAATGTTAATGGTTCTTAATGGAACCACTGATGCCAAAATAGAAGCTTTGTTTTTAAGAGACGTAGAATTCGGAATCTTTCCGTGTGGAATTCCACGTTCCAGGACTCTTCCTCCGGCCTTTGTTAAATTCCCAGCCGAACTGACCTCCCCAGACCCCCTCCCACCTTTTAGCGAATGCTAAACATTTATTCCAAGTGGATGTCAGCTGTCTCTGTCCTGAAGTAATGCAGAAGAGCGTCTGAAATTCCCATCACCGAGACCATCTCATACTCTCAATACTCCCAATTCCATTGCCGAACCCTCTTGAGGTTGTAAATCTAGCCCACGTGGAGGATCACGGGTGTCAGAGCGAAGGCTGAATGCCCTGTATGGGTTGCAGCCTCTAAATACCTTAAGGGTTGTTTAATTGTGGCTTCAAAAAAACCATAAAGCAAATTACTTGGTGCTACTAGATATTTAACAACCAACAGAGACACCCAAGAATGCACTTTTGGTGCGCAGACTAGCAATTACGAACAGAAAATGGCACAAATGAAAAGTAACAGTTCACTCGAAATTAAATTCTGCCGTTATTTACTTATGTCGGTCCAGAGCATGTTATCAAGGGTTCTATTCATCATAATGGTGAAAGTCTGAAAAATGCTTGTGTGTTATATTTCAAGCCATAACTTTGTGTGAGGAACAGATTGAACAGATCGATTTAAGCTGAGTCTGAGTGACACACAAAAATAAAGGTTCCAAAAGGTGGTTTTCGCAGTGATGCCATTGAAGAACCATTGTGTGTTCCTCAAAACCTCAGAACCCACTGTTCTTCAGAAAAATCCTTCAGGTCTCACAAATTCTTTCGTTTTTCAGCATTTTTTTGTATTTGAACCCTTTCCAACAATGACTGTATGATTTTGACATTCATCTTTTAACACTGAGGACAACTGAGGGACTCATATGCAACTATTACAGAAGATTCTCACTGATGCTCCAGAAGAAAAAAACTTTTTGAATTTGAAGATCAGGGTAAATTGAACTTATTTTGTCTTCTGGGAAACATGCAAGTATCTTCTGTAGCTTCTGAAGGGCAGTACTAAATGAAAAAAAATTACATTAAAGGGATCATCGGATGCCCATTTTCCACAAGTTGATATGATTCTTTAGGGTCTTAATAAAAAGTTTTTAATAAACTCTGGTTAAAAATTCTCAATGGTAGTGTGAAACAACACCCTAAATTCATTAAAAAACACCTTATACTCACTTCTGCTGTAGGTGAAGCTGGATCACGAATGATTCGTAGGTCGGGAAGTCAACTATCAACCATCGTGGGAGCGGCCTCTGACGGTGTGACGCCACACCGACAGACATCTGAGAATGGCTCGATTTGAATATTATTTTTACAGATTAATTAAAAACCACTGCATGCATTTTTATCATTATAGGGTAGATTTGTACATACACTGCCAACACACATTAATGTTCAAACAACATGTAAAAGTGAACTTAACATCCGATGACCCCTTTAAGGCAAAACAAGAAAAATGTACACATCTTCATTCTGTTCAAAAGTTTTCATCCCCGGCTCTTAATGCATTGTCTTTCCTTTTGAAGCATCAGTGAGCGTTTGAACCTTCTGTAATAGTTGCATATGAGTGTCTCAGTTGTCCTCGGTGTGAAAAGATGGATCGCAAAAGCATACAGTCATTGTTGGAATAGGTTCAAATACACAAAAATACTGAAAAACCAAAGAATTTGTGGGACCTGAAGGATTTTTTCTGATCCCTCTTATTCTGGTCAATTACATTTTGAAGATTATGCAAGGTATATGTAAACGTTTGATTTTAACTGTAAATAAAAGTTCTTTATTGGCATGGATGGTCCCATAAAGAACCTTTCCACATCCATGGAATCGTTCCATTTCACAGAAGTTTCTTTATAGTGGAAAAAGGTTCTTTAGGGAACCCAAAATAGAACCTATTTCTTTCTTAGTTTGAAGAACATTTTAAAAATCCGAAGAACACTTTTTCTACTATCCGCCTTATTCTGCAGCATGGAAGTAAGCTTATGGGGCAAGACTTCTGGGTAATTTTCCACTATAGGGAAATAACAAGAAGAATAATAAACGGTAAAACTGTTTGCCCTACAAACCAATGTGCTCATATTCAAGATAACACATTAAAATAATATGGTAAGACATCAATTTGTAATATCAAGCAGCAAATGAGCTGTTTTGTACAGCTAAATATAGTTGGACATGGATGAGACCGGAAGCCAGACCCATAACATTTACAAATGGCCATGCCCACTCTTACAGGAAAAATAAGGTGGATAAAGAACCTTTTGTGGAATGGAAAAATTCCATGGATGTTAAGTGTTCTTTTTAGAACCATAGATGACAATAAAGAACATTTACTTTTATAAGTGTGAACAAAAAACTGAATAGTCTTCAAAATATCTTCCTTTTCTGCTGGAACAAATGAAAACAGAATTTTGTGTGAACTATCCTTTTAAATATTGGCCTAGTTCTCACACAAAACTGGCTTGAGAAGATTCTGCATATAGTGCACAAATTTTATGGAGGTTATTTTTTTGGAATTTTATAGACCAAGCGTTTGATCACGATGCTGGCGTTCCACTGATTCATGGGTAAAACTCTCCCAAACATCTTCAAACGCTGACCAAACCAAGCACTCCTTTTGGTCTTTTGTCAAATGTTGTGTTTAGGCCTCGCAGCGTGCACACATAAGGACGTGTCCTAAGCCTCGCGTATTCTCTTCGCTTGGCCCCACGTTTCGAGTAAAGACCAGGCCGGGGCCCCTCTTTAGTCACTGAGCATTAGCGAGCGTAATGGGCATGAATTCACAGAAGCGCTTCAGGGTGGGTCATATTTGGCAAACCATTCTGAGCATCGAGAGGAACAAGCGGTATATTCACTGGCCAGACCCCTCACAAAAGTACGCCAAAGCCTCGGCGTGCCAAGATCTCAGATTTCTGCAACGTTCAGCTCTGCTTTAGCTTTCGGAGCTTCACTTCACATGCGAGCCAGAAGGCTTTCTTTCCAGTACGTCTTTGAAACAGGCGGTCCTATCGCGGAGCTGTCGCTCCGTGCGGCGAAAACACCAGTCGCCGCCAGCACGCACAGCTGGAGGAGAGCGTACGGTGAAGTGAGGACTCGGCGGCGATAATATGAGATGTTTGCACAGCGGCATAAGGCAGAAAGCTGTGCACATACACATACACTTTAAAGGCCAGGACATCTGGCCAGTTCGGGTCACTTTGGGGGCATCTCAATGTATTTCAAAACAAAAAAAGCACAACATGAAGAGGTCAAATGTCATGCAAACCATTGGACAAACTACACAATCTTGGGCTTCAATGAAGGCAATTCCCTCTCAAATGCAAACCAGGCTCAATTAATAAATCAACCCCATGCACAAGCTTTATTCAGGAGCGTTTTTGTGCAAGATGCCCCTCTCGCTGTTGGTTAACTATGTCCTGGCAGGCATCTTCTTTATCAATGGCCCCATGTGTAGCAGCCAATGAGGACGGGCTCCGTTCCAAACCACATCTCAATGTGCTCACAATTAAGCACAGGGACACTGGAATCGCCTAATTGGATGATGACTGCTTTATGTCCAGGCCTCAACCGCTATGGACAATAACAGTAACTTTGCCAGAACGCATTTGCATGCAATATTTCAGATTTTACGCATGCATCCTTTCCCATATAAAGTATTGCTTGTTTAGATTAGAAAAAATGACAACAAACTCATCACATGATGCTAGATTTACTACGTGCTCCCAGACATTCTGTCTGCCATTTAAGTGCATTAGTGCAAGCAGCGTTTCTCATTCTTTGGAGGCACGCTCCTGAGAAATTACACAGACCGGGCATAAACGCTCTTGGAAAATAGGTCAGGGTCTTTCTGCTACCCTAAGTGACCGTGCTCGGTGGACAAAACTAAATATGCATGCTTATATTGGCACGCCAGTGCACTCGAGATCAATGATGCAAGGTTGCAGTGCCATCTGAGTTCATTAGACTGACTTACCTTTTGTAAAAGCTCCTGGATGTGTTATGGCCCAGCACTGGTCTCCACCTTAAACTTTCCAGGGGGGGATGTTTGCTCCAAATCCTTCGGATTGCAAAATAAGGAGTCAGTTTTTAAGCAAGGCCCGGCAGATTATGCAAAAGGACCTGTAAAACACTGTCACCAGTGGCTGAATAATCTACTGCTGTCTGAAAGCATCAGACTGTTGTCTGGACACGCATGACAGTGTTGGAGAAAGCAGAAAAGTCAAGTCTTGCGAGGATAAGGAAAAAGGCGTCAATCCAGAGTGAATGCGACGGATTTAATAGTTTATGTCAGTTTCAGGCCATAAGGATATATTCTCATGAAGCAGAAACCCGTTCAATGCATGTGTGTGTGTGTCAACACAGTGTCCGTACTGTTATGATCGACTCTGGAAGGACTGCTTAAGAATGATGCGCTAAGAAAAACAAACAAAAACCGATCGGAGTGACCGTTGTCTTGGCATCAAGGTGCATCGCTTGCTGGCGGCGCTGGTCCAGAGGGGTTTTTTAATGGGTGGTCGTGCGCAAAAGGCGATGGAGAGGAGACGTCCCCCTTTTCAGCTCCGTGTCCGGATGGTGTCTCCGTGTCGGCTTTGCAATTTTCTCAGTCCTGGGGCCTTAATGTTGTCCTTGGAGACTGTGTGTGGTGAGGTGGGTCTCCAGCACCCCGGACGCGAGCCTGTCCGTGTCTCCTCTCCTCTCCTCGGGCGCAGCGGGCGGAGGGATCAGCCCTGACTGACTGTGACTCTGCCAGCTCAGCGCATGTGTGCTGCTCCGCCCCATCCAGCGCTGAGGAGGCCGTCCTGGGCGCCCATCCAAACAAACTCCCTTCCCTTCCTCCCTCCAGCGCTCTCAAGATTTTTATTGGCATGGTAATAAAGCTTTTTATCGGAGAAGCTTTAATAAACATTACCTCCTTAGACGCTTTCCTCAGATCTATTCATTTCGCTCTAGCATAGTGGACACTCTTGCATAATTTCTTTGAAAATATTCATAATAATATAATATAATAAGATATAATATAATACAGTGCTGGGCAACGATAAATCACAATTAATCGCTTTCAAAAAAAAATGTGTACGTAATATATGTGTGTGTACTGTGTATATTTATTATGTATATAAAAATACATACATGCATGTATATATTTAAGAAAATATGTTGTATAATATTTTTATATATTACAAATATTTTATATAATATAAATCATATTAATATAAAAATGATTAATCGCGATTAATCGCATACAAAATAAAAGTTTGAGTTTGCCTAATAAATGTGTGTAATTATTATGTATATATAAATACAAACACATTCATATATATATTTAAGAAATCTTTACAAGTATATGTATTTATTATAATTTATAAATATATATATATATATATAAATATTTTGTACATAACATATTTCTCTTAAATATATTCATTAATGTGTTTGTATTTATATATACATAATAATTACACACAGTGCACACACATATATTAGGCAAACTTAGACTTTTATTTTGGATGCAGTTAATCGCGATTAATCATTTGACAGCCCTAAATACATGTACATATTTTCAAAATATATACTGTATGTGTGTGTGTCTTTATCTAACATAATAAATATACACAGTACACACACAGATATTATATAAACAAAAACTTTTATTTTGGATGCAATTAATCACGATTAATCGTTGCCCAACACTAAATATAATATAACACTTATGTAAATTAAATTAAAATTTAATTTTAATAAAAAAATTAAAATCAGTACTTGCAATGTGTTTTTATTGGTGTATTACATCATGTATAACTATATTATAGATATATATCATATATAACACACATATACATCATATATTTCGATCATATAAAATAATTAAATGTAATTAAATATTTTAATTATTACTCTTATTATAGTTTAGAATGATTTATACAATTATTTGATTTATAAAATAATTTAATAATTCTTTTATAATAAATAATATATTAATAAAAAATCACTTTTTTCAGTGCAACAAAAAAATAAAGAACTTGAAAAATAATTAAAGAAAAAATATGTATAGTACCAAAATATAATAAAAATATATAGAATTCTAAATTATAATGAATATAATATTACGTTTGTATAATAATACTGATATTCATATTTAAAATATAATATTAAAAGGAAAAATCTAAATGGCAAAACGTATAAATATATATTTATATACCAAGTACATTGCAAAAAAAATGTTTGTTTTTTTCAGCTATCCAAAATCTGCTTCATTGTAATATGTAAATTAACTAGTTTTATTGAAGTCAAGATCAATCAATCTGACTACAACAGTTTACTCCAATAAATGAAATAGATCTAGGAAGTTCCTTAAAGTAACAAATATATGTTTTCACGTTTGACAGTATTTGTGCACCGTTTTAAGTTCGTGTTTGTGTCTGTTTTCACTTACAGAAGTTTCATCTTGCAGGTAAATATATCAGTTTTTGTGGTGACTGATGAACAGACCTTTATTTGTAAGTAATTAAGCCATGAGGTGAACACTATATCATGACAATATTTTTAATTTGCTGTATATGCATACATTTTGTTGAGCTGATGTGTATTATTTACTTTAGTTTCCAGGTTTATTAAAGTTTGACTAATACTAATTACTAATAGTCTGATATATGGCATTAATAGAATAGCATAACATCAGATTCTCACATACCTTAATCCTTAACTTTATTGTACCCTAGTATTTTTTTTAAATATTTACATTTCATTTTATAATTATACATCTCTAAGGTGGTTTTGATAGTAGTAGAGCTGAACTGAATGACCACTAGATGGCAGCTGCCCAAAGCTGCACTGAAACTCAACATGAGGACAAAAAGAAAAATTCAATAAAATTGTATTTTAGGTTTTTAATGAAGATAAACAGAAGATGCTGTTTCAGTGGAATCAGATACATGGAGAAATGGACTGAAAGCAAAACAAATATGAACAAATTTCTATTATAGTTGAGTATGTGAGGTAAAAAGAAACCTGTAGCTAATAAAAGATCTAATTTTGCAATGTCTATAATCATTATCTTAACAATGATTGCTAACCTCTGCATTAGCAGCTGTTTTAATGTATTAAATGTTAATGTAAATAAAAGAGCAAGCTTAACCGATATCTAAGCTCTTATTTAATAGCTATATTTATTATTATTTACATTTCTGGCTTTATATCATAAGACTTATGTCTTTCTCCATTATATTCATGAGTTTACAACTGCTAGACTGATTTCAAGGGGTTAAGTGGGTTTTCTAAACCTAAAATCAATATGCAGATTTACGCAAAATTATTCTTAAAACAATCCCAACCCTAAATATATATAAAATAATCTTTTAGCATTAAAGTGTGAGAATTTTACTCAAGCTACAACTAGAATTTGTAATCAAATTAATATAAATGTTACATACATTATTAGAAATTTGAATAAAGACAGTGTTTTATAAAAACACAATTTGATTGTTATCATTATATTATGGTAAAAAATATTATTTTACTATATTACGTACCAGTTTTGTATAGCATTTTATATAAAACACATAGGTGGCCATAAGGTCAAGTTTATTTGTATAGCGCTTTCACAATACACGCTTCAAAGAAGCTTCACGCAAACACATTCTCAAGAAGTTGTAACAGAGGAAATATCTAAACCCCGTCATTTCCTTCATAAGTTTGTGTTCGTATATCACAGCCTGTCGTTTACGCATGTTCGTGCTCGTCCACGTTCTCGCCCTCCTCATCGTGTGGTTGAGTCACAGCAAAACACATTTCCGGGTTCTTCATGACCGCTCCCATTTTGTCTGTGTGTGTGATTTGTGCTTCGAGCATGCGATTAGGTAACTCCTGTTCCTCCTCCTACAACTACAACTTTCATGCACCCAAAATGGTGTTTGAGTGTCAGCCCTCTCTCTTCTCCCTCTGCTCTTCTCTCCTCCTCCTCCTCCTCCGCTGGTTGGTGGTGTTGTGTTGTAAAGCCCTGCCAGCATGTCAGCTGATCCCGCATGTTTCACCACCCAGTCAAAGAAAAAGAGCCTATTTACATTTACTAAGCAACATAACAGACCCAGAGCGATATTATATCTCGTTCTGAATTGCACCGCGCATTGATTTTTAACATGTTTACGTTCGCTTTAAAATGAAATAATTATAAAATAAATAGATCCAGACAGGTTTTACACTCTCCGAAAAAAGGTACAAAATCTCTCACTGGGGCGGTACCTTTTAGGTACCAATATGCACCCAGGTGTACCTTTCTGCCTCAGTGACAGCTTTTGTACCTTTTTTTTCCTGAGAGTGTAAGATATGCATTATGCATTGCTCTGTACGCTGATATTTTAGGTAAACTGTAAATATATGATTAATGCTTAAAAATCGATAAATAAATACTAGATTTCCAAAATATGTATTCTGCATCATTTTAACAGATCGAGATGAATAATTCTATATTATTGCTTTAACAAAAGCAGTAAATAAAAGCTATAGCTTAAGAAAAAATATGTCCTGTTTACATGCACTGGTAAGTAGTGCTGTCAAAGGATTAATCGCGATTAATCGCATTCAAAATAAAAGTTTTTGTGTACATAATATGTGTATGTACTGTGTATATTTATTATGTATATATAAATACACACACATGCATGTATATACTTAAGAAAAATATGTTGTTTATATATTAAATATATTTATTTATATATATTATATAAATTATATAAATATACATGTAAATATTTTTCAAATATATACTATATGTGTGTGTCTTTATCAATACATAATAAATAGACACAGTACACAAACACATATATAAACAAAAACTTTTATTTTGGATGCAATTAATCATTGCCCATCTACATTAATATTTTTATATTATTGATTTTAAAAATAAAAGCTAGCTTACAAAAATACAACCCGTTTACATGCACTGATATGTACTTTTCTTTAGTGCTGTCAAACGATTAATCGCGATTTATTGCATTCGAAATAAATGTTTTTGTGTGTGTATTGTGTATATTTATTATGTATTACGTATTATTATTTATTATATAAATACACACATGCATGTATATATTTAAGAAAATATGTCTGTATGTTTATATATTAAATATATATATTGTATGTGTCTTTATCTATACATAATAAATAGACGCAGTACAGACACACACACATATATTATATAAACCAAAAAACTTTATTTTGAATGTGATTAATCGTTGGCCATCTACATCAATATTTTTATATTATCGATTTTGAAAAAAAATATTGCTTACTTAAAAAATACAACCTGTTTACATGCACTGATAAGGACTTTTATTTAGTGCTGTCAAACGATTAATCGCGATTAATCGCACTCAAAATAAAAGTTTTTGTTTACATAATATATGTGTGTGTAATGTGTATATTTATTACGTATATATAAATACAAACCCATATATATAAATTATATTTATTCCCCAGCACTAAGCTTACAAAAAATATAATCTGTTTACATGCACTGATCATTTTAACAGATCTATGGTTTACATGCACCGATCAACAATTTTATATAAATATGCAACGCATAGATTTATATTTTAAATACACATGCATTGGTTAATATTTAGGCACATGCTTTAAAACGTTTAATGAAAAAAAGCGTTAGATCAGTACTTTAAGATATGCATTATACTTTCATTTTACATTTAGGTTCATACTCATGAGTCGTGAAACAACCGTATATTTACGCGCAATATATAAACACACAGAGACAGCGCATTTTGGATACGCACAGTGCGTAATTGCGCATGAGGCAGATATTTAAATGCATTTAAACGCATCCATTAAAAGACGCAAATTTCTGTCATGCAATCGGCGTGAAACTGATTTCGGGAGAACATGGTCGATGTTCCGATGCTGTTGCAATACTCCTTTGTTTACATGCAAGTCCTCCTGTTCGGCGGAAGGAGGCTTTTTGGTAGTGCAGTGCTGTGTGTGATTCCTACCAGCTGTTTCCCGCCTTGAAAGACATCCGATCAGCTGCAAACACACACACATGCAGGAGGAGGGAGGGAAAGAGAGCGAGCGAGCGCCACACACACACACACTACGAGGGAACCCCATCAGCTGGAAGAGTAGAGTAACCTTACAACTCAACACTCATCTCAGGCGCTCATGCCCGAAATCAGCAGGATACGCACAGGTCTGCTTCTTAAATGAGACAGAGACACGAAGAAGCTGTTTTGTTTTTACACCGATAAAGTACAAGAAGAATCGAGGAGCCAGAGCTGGAGAGAAGCGGGGAAGCATGGAGTATTTCATGGTACCAGCTCAGAAGGTGCCCTCCTTGCAACATTTCAGGAAAACCGAGAAAGAAGTCATAGGGGGCTTGTGCAGGTACGTGAAGACCTCTTTTAATCAATATGCACACATATGTGCGCGATTCTTTAATTACGCGCCAACGGCAGCAGCGCTACTACTAGAGTAACATGCATGCATGATTTCTGTGTTATTGTGTACATGCGCCTATCTAGTGGCTTAAGACAGGACGGAACCCGTGCGAGACTCGGTTTTCTAAATTTAAACCACCTCGCAGGGGTCTATGGAAGCCCCCTGGCTTGTCAGGTCAGTGCTACCTATGAAATATCTCGGCGAAATCGATGCATTTTGTGTCTAACAAACACAAACCACGTGGTTGCATGCACACACACCACGCTGCTGGTCTCGCCGCGCGTCTATTTCATATTACAAACCGCGCATATCTCGTCCCACCGGTGAATTTGTCGCCATATAGAGGGCTTTGTAGGTTAAAAGTGTGTTTGGGCTCAAGTTCGCGTGTTTTTGGGGCTTAAGTTATTGTGGGCAGTGCGGCCATGCTTGTGGCTCATGCATTTGGCGTCGTCTGTTTCTAATCGCTATCAAACATTAAAAGTCTCCAGACTAACATTGCACACGCGTATACCCAAAATATGTGGCTGAAATGGACGTTAGGCGCGAGAAATCTCGCCGTGCGTACGGTGGGACAGAGATCAGATGATATTTGGACTGCGTCGCTGCTGCCGCATGGACGGAGGAAACGAGAGGCGCATTGTTGTAATGGCGGACCGTATCATCTGTGAACACGATGTTTTTTATTTAGGCCAGCGAGTGTGTTCATCGTCTCGCTCGATATTACAGTTTCGGCCCATTGTGAGTGGAATATGAGGTATTTTGGAGGTTAGTAAATTAATAACTGGTGTTATTTTAATAAGGGGGTGTGTATGCTGTTGAAGGAAGGCCCCGTCAATGCGTCTGCGATCCATTCTCAGAAGGGGGCGGGGCCACTGAGCCGATTAGCGCAGGGCGTTCTGGGAATTGTAGTTTTCTCCCAAAGTAAATCGCATACAAATGATGCGTATGGTCTTAATAGGTGTGCTGTTATTCACTGGGCACTTTGCGGATGTACAGCTACGTTTTAGCGATCCGAAGCACGTACAATACCATGGTTTTACAGTTGTATAAAACACCAAGGTAGTATGGTACTTTTTCGTTGTTGGTAAACTGTCGCTGTACTTATGTTACTAGGAAGTTAAACTGGCTATTTTATTTTTCCTTTTTAGTTAAAACCATGTGTTAAGTTGTCTGTGTTTCGAAAATGTATAAAGCAAAGGCAGTTCGTTCTTCTTTAATAGTTTTAATATGGTTATTAAACAAAGTCCATATTAACTGAAGAATGCAAAATATTATTTTTTATAGCAGTTAAATTAATTCATAATGTGTTTTGATTGAAAACACACTGACATATGAGCAGTGCTCAGTAATATTTGATCAAACTTGTCATATTACGATCTTTCACTTTGGCCTGTGTCAATTTTATTCTTTCTAATTTGTTGTTGTTGATTATTATTATGAAAACACTACTTTTAAAGTATTATTATTAAAAAAATATTGCTTAAGTATTATTTTTTTAAACATTATTATTATTATTATTATTATTATTATTATTATTATTATTATTTGTATATTAAAACAAAGTATTATCATCATTGTCTTTATTAAAGAATTATAGTAGTATTATCAAGACACAGTTTTTAAAGTATTAAATATTGCTTGTTGTTTTAAGTATTGTATTGTTTTTAAAATATTACTATTATTTGTATATTAAATCACTATTTTTAAAGTAATATTATTTATAAAACATTGCTATTATTTGTATTTTAAAACACTTTTTAAAGTGTTGTTTATTGCTTATTATTGTTTGAGTATTTTATTAAAACATTGCTATTATTTGTATATTAAAACACTTTTTTTAAAGTATTATTATTATTATTATTATTAAAACATTACTGTTATTTTATATGTTAAAACACTGTTTTTAAATTATTTTATTAAACAATTTTAAAGTGTTATTGTTAAATATATTCTATTGTTAATTATTATTATTATTATTATTAAAACATGACTATTATTATTTGTATATTTAAACACAATTTTTAAAGTTTTATTGTTTTTTTTTTTAAATAGTACTTAAGACATTAAAATATTATTTGTATTATTGGTATTAAAACATTACTATTATTATTTGTATATTATATGTAATTATGAAGTTATTAATTTAAGTTGTTGTTATAGGTTGATTTATATTTATAAAACTTATTTTATGCTATTTACTAATTTTAATGTTATAAATTTTATTTGTATTTGTTTCTTTTTATGGCAGCTTTAACTACACAAATGCAGAGTCTCTCACCCCATTCTAAAATTTAAGCTCTCTTTTGACCATTTCATTTTCATGCATAAAATAAGTTGGGTCATATTCAATGCATATGGATAGAAACGGCTGATCTGACCGTATCTCTCGTTCCACTGTTGGCTCTAGTTGTGATTTTGGCATCGGATCTGTTTGCTGGGTTTTGAGCCGCTTGGACGTAAGGAAGCGAGCAGGGAAACCTCTCTCTCTCTCACTCCCATCATGTGTGCCGGCACAATTGTTCCCCGTGTTTGTCCTCATGCAGCTGAGGCGCTGCTGATAAGAGAGGCTTTCCAGAGATACCCCGTGAGATGCCCAGACAGGGAGGAAGTTCAATTAGGGTTTGATTTCCTCAGCCAAAGCACGCGTGTGATCGTGCGAGGGAGAGATTTCCAGGGGCTTGAATTTAGAGACAATGGGCTTCAATGAGCATTCAGGAAAGTCAATATTTTCTACTTCGCACTCAGATGTGTCTCTCTCTCAAAGTTGCATCCTGTTTTAGGGATGCAAGCGAAAGGATAAGAGCACTTGTAGATGTTAAATAAACAGTGTCATTTTCAAAGGGAATGCATTTAACATTATTCAACTTTCTTTGAATGTCAGTGTTTAAATTCAGGACACTTTGTCCAAAAAACGCCTTCATGCAAAGTATCATAAAATGCGGAAAAAACATTGTTATACCATATTGGCAAACAAGTGCCATAATATGTAGTTTATATGCCATTTTAACCTGCTTTTGCAGTTTGATTAAGTGCAAGTGCATTATAATACATGCTCTGTTACAACCTATGAGGTTAAATGCAATAACTATACTTTTAAAATTAATTTAAAGTAGACTAAAGTGCAGTCATATCTCCCCTTCACAGCTTAGCAAACATTCCCCTCACGCCAGAGACGGCGCGGGACCAGGAGCGGCGTATTCGGCGGGAAATCGCCAACAGTAATGAGCGCCGGCGCATGCAGAGCATCAACGCTGGCTTTCAGTCTCTGAAAACACTCATCCCGCATAGTGACGGAGAAAAGCTAAGCAAGGTGAGTCAGACCGCTTTTGTAAACAAACTGAGAAGAGTGAAATCAATTGTTGATTTAAATGAATAGTTCAAAAATGTTAACACTTTCATCGTTTACTCAGTCTCATGTTGTTTCAAACTCTTATGAGTTTTAATCTCTAAACAAGCATTAAAAAAGCATCTTATAAGTAAAATGGAAGTAGAGGCTAACTTACAGTGATGTATTGCAGATCTTCTGAAGTCACACAGTGGTTGTTTGTGTACTTTTCTTCTCTTATAGGCTTGGTTTTTGATTATAGAATCACTAAGTTGGATCGTTCCAATATGTGAATGAGTCATTCATAAGTTTTTGCGAACATGATTCATCAAATGTATCCAATTCTTTAAGTGATTCACTCACAAATTCAGTGAAAATCTTGACATCCACTATGCGTTCACTGTAGTGCAGATGTCAAGATCTTCAGTATACAACTCTTTTGAACCTATGTGATTGGATCATAGAATCACTGAGTTGGATCAGTCCAATATGTGAATGAATCATTCATAAGATTTGCGAGCAAGATTCACTTGATTCATTGAAAGTATCCAACTCTTTAAATGATTCGCTCACAAATCAGAGACTGTTCACTGAAAATCTTGACATTCGCACAACTGCGTATTCACTGTAGTACAGATGCCATGATCTGGGATAGATATGAGTCTTTTGAACCTATGCGATAGCTTTTAGTGAGAAACGAACTGAAATTTACACTATTATTCATTGCTAATCTTACCATCTGCTTTTGTTGCATTGGAAATAGCTGCATGACTATTTTTAATGTCTGGCGTAGCGGCAATGTTTCTTTTGGGTGAATATTTCTTTAAATATAGATGTTATGTAAGTTTAGACGCAACCATTAAAATGTTAATTATTGTTTTCTTTAAGTTTAAATGAAGTCTGATTAGTTCTCTTTTAATTTCTCACCATTGTTACCATACTCAATATAAGTTATGTGATATAAGCTAAGTTTTTGAAACAGGGTTCATACAAGGTGCTTAAAGTGCTTCATTTTGACTTTTTGAAACTTAAGGCCTGGAAAACCCTTGAAAATTGAGCAATATTTCTGAAGAGTTTCTTGAAAAGTCCTTGAATTATTGAAAGACAATCTATGAAATAAGTGTTTAATTTTTTTAAAACGCATATCTTTTTACGCAGTTAAAAAAACACAATTTTAATGTCATAAAACTATCGATCTGAACCAGTAGTAGTACTGACAATGTCATAAACATGGCTGAAGTGTGGCCAAATCGACTGAGCGAGTCATTTAAGCTCAACTGCTCCGATTGTTTCAAACTTGTAACTTCTTTACATTTCAAGTGATTCACATGCAAAAACCAGATCAAATTAAATAAGCCATTCATTTTCAAATTTCGCCATCGCTTGTAATGATTTTAAAAAGCGTTTAAAAAATCATCACAGCATGATTCACTGTTTTGAAGCGCTCCAATCAGATCGCGGATCGCAAATCATTTGATTTAGATCAGGACTTCGGAGCGGGTTCGTGAATCATTTGACTAGATCGGAACATTGTTTATCGTGATTCAATTAGATCTGAGCCTGAAGTCACGAATCATTTGATTCAGTTCGGGACTTTGAAGTGCGCATCACAAATAGGCAAATCTTTTTGCAATTTTTTTTTTTTTTTTCTTTTTTTTTTTAACAGTAGAAAACAAGCCATTATTGAGATTTTTGATTGAAGTCCCTGAAAATCAATAAAGTAGTGCTTGAAAAGTTCTTGAAAGTCCTGGAATTTTATTTTACACTATCTGTACGAACCCTGTTGAAAGAAGTGTCTTCTGCTCACCAAGGCTGCATTAATTATATACAGTAAAATACAGTAAAATTGTTAAATATTTTTGCAATTTAAAATAAATGTTTTTTTTTTATTTGAATATATTTTAAAATGTAATTTATTCCTGTGATCAAAGCTGAATTTCCAGCATCATAACAGTGTTATATAATCCTTCAGAAATCATTCTAATATGACGATCCGCTTTAAAAAAACATTTATAATTAATAATGTTGAAAATAGTTGTGCTGCTTAATATAGTAGAAAATGATCCTTTTCTAGATAGAAAGTTCAAAAGAACAGCTTTTATTTAAGTAAATGTGTTCTGTAAAATTACAGATCTCTTCACGGTCACTTATGAACGGTTTAATGCATCCCTGCTGAATAAAGCTATTAATTTCCAAACTTATGAACAGTAGTGTACTTATAGCATCCATCACATAAGATGTTCAACATCACCGTTTCATCACGCCAGTACATTCAGATGGATGTAATGCGATCTCTTTCTCTCTCAGGCTGCCATCTTACAGCAGACGGCCGAATACATCTTTTCTCTGGAGCAGGAAAAGACACGGCTGCTGCAACAAAACACCCAACTCAAACGCTACATACAGGTGAAGCTCGTCATATGAAAATCTTAGCAATATAATAATGTTATGAGAGCGTTTGAGACATGCACCATCTTTTTCTTTTCTGTCGTCTCATGTTTTCCTCTTCCTTCCCTCAGAAGGAGTTCAGCGGCTCATCCCCGAAAAGGAGGCGTGCCGAGGAGAAGGATGAAGGCATTGGATCTCCAGACATTCTGGAGGACGAGAAAGTGGAGGATCTTCGGCGAGAGATGATCGAACTCCGACAACAGCTGGATAAAGAGCGCTCCGTTCGCATGATGCTGGAAGAACAGGTATAACACGTTTTTAGTTCTTAAATTATATATGTTTTTATACATATGCATACAATTTTAGACATATATACACATACATCATCAGGAGTTGTTTGATCTGTCTCTGTTTTGTTCGACTAAATCTCGCATATCTGTATTCATCATGGCCTAGTGCCGAAGAGTTGTCATCTGTTAAATCCGTTATCAAACTTTTCTTTTGCTGCATCAGTTTGCTTGCTAAAATTAGCCCGCTTTAGTCTTTGCATATTTAATGAGCTATCACAGAAGGTGCACGGCTCCCCCGAGAGCTTGAATCGTTTCTGAACATCACACTTGAAGTGCAAATTAAACCTCAATCTCTATCCATGAAACGTGCTAGAGAAGCTTCCTCAGGCAAGAAAAAAGGATTGAGAGGAAACACCGCTCTCCGTTATCTTCTGGATGTGTACTGACCTCTCCTCCTTCATATGCGTTTCTGTTAGATCCGCTCGTTGGATGCCCACTTGTACCCAGAGAAGCTAAAGGTGATCGCTCAGCAGGTCCAGGAACAGCACGTGCAGACGCAAACTCTGCTCCGTCTTCAACAGCAGCAACAAGAACAGCTGGGAAAAGAGTCCACCACACCTGCACGCAGCCCGCTGGTCAGACATGCTCTCAGTTTTACTGATATACTAACATACTAGTGATAAGAGAGGTTTTGCAGTGCACTTTGTATGTGCTGATCTGATGTGTTAATCCACTAGAGGGCATTAGAAGAGTTAAAGACAACATCAAATTACATTTACAATGAATTTAACTTATAGAAATGGACAGATTTCTGAGTGCCGTAGTATTTAAATGATAATGTAGGACCAGACTTCACTTTACCTATGGTTTGATTTGTGTAATATTACTTTTTGATGTGTTTTTATATTGCTTTAGAAGCAGTTTTAGCAACAGAGAATATTATTAAATTATAACATTTTGATGAAAGATTATACACTACTATTATGCTACTATAAAAGTTTGGGGTCAGTATGATTATTTATTTATTTTTTTTTAGATTAACTTTTACTTGGCAAGTGCATTCAATTGGTCAAAAACATTAAATAATGTTGCAAAAGATTTTTATTTCAAATAAAAACAGTTCTTTTGAACGTTTTACTCATAAAGAATTTTGGAAAAAATGCATTCCACAAAAATATTGTAAGAAAAGTGACAGTAAAGACTCAAAAATCTGTATCAGCACAGCACTTTTCAAAATGTATGATGAAAAATGTTTGGTGAGCAGCAAATCAGCATATTAGAATGATTTCTGAAGGATCATGTGACATTGAAGATTGGAGCAGTGATGCTAAAAATTCAGCTTTGCGTCACATAAATAAATTACATTTTAAAATATATTCATATAGAAAACGGGTCTTTTAAATTTTCTTTTAACTTGTTTCTTTTAAATGATGTGCACTGAATCATGCACTATAAGACCAGACACATTAAATTGTCAGTTTTGATTTGTTGTAACCCTTCCGTCCTGCTTTATTTCTCAGGTGTTTTCTCCTGCCACGCCGCCTGCGCCCACTCATCACGCCACAGTAATTGTTCCCGCCCCTGCGCCGCCGCCTCCTCCCCATCATGTCACTGTGGTCACCATGGGCCCCACCTCCGTGATCAACACAGCATCCACATCACGACAGAACTTGGACACCATTGTGCAGGTAATACACATTCCTGCCCAGCTCAAGGAGAAAGTCCTGAATGAGATTTGACTACCAGATTCCCATTGTGGAGATGTGGCTCAGTGGCCATATATCTGTGTGTGTTTAAGGTGTTTTCACACTAGAGAACTGCACCTGAAGTCGTAGATTTAGAAAGGTTCACTTCCAGAATAAAAATGTCCTGATTATTTACTCACCCCATGTTATCCAAGATTTTCATGTCTTCAGTTGTAAAGAAATGAAGGTTATTGAGGAAAACATTCAAGGATTTTTCTCCATATAGTGGATTTTTTTTGGTGACCAGTGGTTTGAAGGTCCAAATTGCAGTTTCAATGCAGCTTCAAAGGGTTCTACATGAACCCAGCTGAGGAATAAGTGTCTTATCTAGCAAAACGATCAGTCGTTTTCTAAAAAAAAAAAAAAATTATTCACAAATGTTCATCTTGCACTAGCTCTAAGATGCGCATCCGTGACTTCACACATGATTACATTATCACAGGGTTTGCGTGGGTCCTTTAAAAGTCTAACATTTAGTTGTATCAAATTTAAGCCCATAAAAAGTCTTAAATTGTACAAGAAAATCTCAATTGTAATTTTAAGAGGTCTTAAATTTGGGGTCTGAAAGAGCAGAACTGCAGTATGGCTTAATGTGACAATTAAACTTCAAAAGTTAATGATTTCATTGAATATGAGCGCTGAACGTTTCAGAGTCAGGTGCTGCGCTGCTTTCTATGCTGTCGTTACAGGGGAAACGGTTATATTTCAGCTGTTCCAAAAGCGCCATCTGCTGGCAAAGAATGTATTTGGATAGTCAATAAGCCTGTTGTTTTCGTTCAGACCAATGTAAACATTAACCCACGTTTTTACCCTGCAAACATGCAAAGCTGTAAATTTTAACAGGTGGATCAATAAGATAATGCAAAATCTATACAGTAAAATGTTTATTTAATATAATAATTTATTGATAATTGTTTAAATAAACGTAATTAATTCACTCATCCATTTTCTTAACAACGGTTTAAAGGCTGAAATGTGAATTTTATCATTTTATAAAACTTTGTTTTTGTGAAAACTTGTATCTGAACTATCTGGTCTTAAGCAGACTTAAATTTGAACTTAAAAATCCTGCAGAAACTCCTTCAATTTCAAAAACATCTGACATTGTTTTTATGTTTGTTTGATTGTTTTTTTTTGTTTGTTTTTTTTCTTGTAAAAGTCATTTGACTTTCTTTGCACATTTGCTCTGTAAACACTGGGTCAGTGCTTCCGCCTACGTCACATGTGACCTTTCCAACATGATTACATGATCCGTGAGGTCGAGCTGGTGCAATATGAGCATTTGTGGTTAAAAAGTATAAAAATTTTATTTTGTTTTAGAAAGTGACCAATTGTTTAGCTAGATAAGACCCTTATTCCTCAGCTGAGATCATGTAGAGCCCTTTAAAGCTGCATTGAAACTGCAATTTGGACCTTCATCCCGTTGGCTCCCATTGAAGTCCACTATATGGAGAAAAATCCTGAAATGTTTTCCTCAAAAACCTACTTTTCTTTGCAATTGAAGACAGAAAGACATAAACATCTTGGATGACATGGGGGGTAGGTAAATCAGTTTTTGATAAAGTTTTTGATTCTGCAAGTAAGCATTTCGTTTAAAACATAAAAATGTTAACCATAGACCTTATTTTAGGCTTTTAATCAAAAACCCATTCAGAAAGCTCACTGATTTCAGGATGATGGAACGGGAAGTGCTAAAATGCTAATTTCTGTATCTTGCTTCACACCTTAACTTGTCTGTTGTCGAACTAGACCCATTTGTTGGTTTTACACCCAAGTGTAAAACCAGTTGTTTTGGATAAAAAAAAAAAAACAAAGTTAAACAAGCCAACTGACAGTATCTCCCATTTTTCCGCAGGCCATCCAGCACATCGAAGGCACGCAGGACAGGATGGCCGTGCCCGAGGAGGAAAAGCGCCGGGCGGTCATCGTCACCCCGGGCCGTGTCCTCACAGACACCGGCGACTCTGACACCGCCTCTGACAACGAAGGATCTGAGGACTGTTAACTGCCCCGGTCACCCCCACCCCCCGTATTGCCCCGCCACATGTAACGGCGCGGAAAGGGGGCGAGGGGGTCTGCGGCGAAGGGCCTCCCGCAGAAATACTCTTTCTTTCTCTCTCCTCTCTTCCTGTCGCTGTCTTCTTCACACTCGCATACGGGACTCACAGACTCAATGACTTGAAGGTTTTTTGGGGGGGAGAAAAAAAACAAAACAAAAACAAGAAAAAAAGGAAATGTTACAGGAAATGTGCCGCAAACAGAACGAGCACGCTTATGTATACTCGCACAGTACACTATAACCCCATAGCACTCTGGTAACTTGTTGCTACATTCATATGATACAGCTCTTACTCATACTCCGTCGAATTGTCTTCTGTTTCAACAAGGTAAGCGATTTTGTGAGGAGAATCACAAAATCTCTGTCAGAATCTGCCACAGGTCTTCCAGGCCTCTGCTTCATCACTTCCTGTTCTTCATCCTGCCCACAAAAGGGCAGTAGAGTTTTCTGATCGGAGGAATCCCATTCCCGCGTCTCATCTCTCGAAATGAACCCTTTGCCCCGCCACCCTCTGGTTGCGTCATATTCCTCTTTCCGTTCTGGGGAGGCTTGAAGCATCACTGTGAGCCAATGAGACTTCAGAAACCTGTTCCACACCATGGCTTCCGAAACTTTAGAGGAAATGTTACCCTTTTTTTGGCGCAGATGCGCTCCTAGTTTTCCATTTGCTGGCGGGCACCTTTGATTGTCGAGTTCTCAGTGGAGGGACAATGGAGACCGCCACTGCTTTGAGGGGCTGTCGTGCGCACTTTGTAAATAACGCAAAGTTATTACGCAAAGAGGGGGGACTTTGTGCACTTAGAGTCGCCCGCCTTTACTGGGCTGGGTTCCCAGTATGCATGTTGGTGCAGGGTGACGCACTCCCTCCGTCGCGTCAAACGCCTCCCGGTCCTGTCCTCAAAAATATAATTTTGAAATTCTGGCCGAATTTGTTGTTTGTGTGTCAAATGGAATAAGCTAACCGTCAGGTACTCGTACCTGCGAGGAAATTTGTGTGACTCTTTTAGCGAACTCGCTAATAAGCGTAAAGGTCTTTTGTTTTTCATTTTTTGAGAAAGTGTGGAAATAGCACTACCAGGGTTGTCATAGCCCGATTTCAGCCTATGCAGCTCTTTTGGTTCTCGCCCCCCTTTGAGAGAGCAACTCCGTGGCCCCTTTGGTCTTCTCCTGGAAGTATTGTCCTGTCCATTCGTAACGATGTTTACGGCGACACCGAAGAGTGACTAGCCCGTAATCATGCGCTCTAGCTCTATGCACTCGCTGGTTCACTCGGCTCGCTTGAATGTTTTAATTTCCCTGTATCTCTCGGCGTACGCCGAGGACGTTCGTAAACGCCACAGATAATCACGTGCAAGGTGGTGCTACTCCTGCGAGAGCTCTCCGGACAAGCCTGGCTCACTGTCCTGTAGAGTTCGGCTCCAACGCCAATTAAACACCTGAATTGAGGATTACTACAGGTATGAAATGGGACAAGTTGGAGCTAAGCTCTGCAGGACATTTGTCTTCAGGACGCTCCCGGGATAAGCCATGGGATAGTGTGAGCTCTTCAAACCCCTGGTGGGATTGAGAGACGAAGCGTATCCTGTGCCGAACAACGGCCAGTGGCTTGCCTTAAAACAGCTTCGGTGTGCACAGTGAGGCACAGAGGCCTGCCTTAAACTAGCCCTGAAGGAGGCGCTAGAGAGCAAGGCCGGAGGGCGCGGTTACGACACGGCGTCCCATTTTCATCTCTTCTTATCTTGCAGTTCACGTTTCCAAACATTCCAGAAACCTGTTTTGTGATGAGTTGCCGACGCTAAAGTCGGCAAGATTTGCACTGTAAAAAGTTTCCACCAGATCAAGTTCAAGTTTAGCAGCCGCCTTAAAATTAAGTTAAATCAACCTAAAAGTTCAAGTCATTTCAACTCAAGTTAAACCAACTTAAACGTTCAAGTCATTTTAACTAATTTTATTGTAATGAGTTAAAATGACTTGTAGTTTTAAGTTGATTTAACTTAAAAGTTAACTTAGGGCTGCTTCTGAACTTAAGTTTTTAAGTTGAAACTGGTAAAAACTTTTTACAGTGTGGCTATAAGGTGAGAGGTGTTTCGTCTCGTTTTTTGACTGAAATTTTGAAAGTGTGCATGTCCCTCTTCCCTATGGAAATATTACAGGGAATCTTTTTGCTGCTGGACAGATTGTTTTTTCTCCTCCTGGATTTTTCAGGTGCTTGTCAGCACGCTGGACCTTGTCATTCGTATTGCGGCAAAGACTGCAGGGAATCAGGGCTTCCAGAAGAACGGGCTGGTCTAATATTGGCGGATTATCTTTTTTTTGTTGTTGTTCATTTGTACTCGCGCGATTTTTATTTGGATATGCTTCCTGCTTGTGCTGTCTTAAGTCTGTAATAACGGTTTCGTCTTCACGAGTCTCTCCCCCTGCGTTTGAACATTTCCTCTACCGAAGCCACAGGGTGTCTATTTTTTGTGTATTTTCTACTCACAGAAATCACTGTAAGAAATCTCGAGGACATATCAGAGGTTGGGTGTGTCGGGAACGGGGGGCGATTTTATGAACCTGAAGCACTTACTGTAGTATAACGAGGAGCGACTCTTGTTTTCAAAGAGGTCTTCTCCTCGACCGAAGCTCTTCTCGCTGTGATTTTTGAACCACACGGCTGTGTTTTAACCCTCAACGTTTGTCCTGGCACACCACACGCGTCCTCTGGCCGTCTCTGCAGTCTCCAGACTTGTCCTGTCTCTCATCCTCTCCCTCTTTTATTGTCTGTCATCTCTTATTATTTTTTTGTTTCTATTTTTGTTGTTTTTTTCTTTATGTGGGACAGTCAGTCCATTTGGTTGAGAAGCTATTGTATTTTTTTTTTTTTTTTTTTAACTGGGGAAAAGAGGCTTGTGCCTTTGTAAAAACAGAATAATAAAGTTTGTACTTTGTTTTTTACAACTTCTTAGTGTTTTGTCTTCAATATGAGCTGTACAGTATGCGCTCATGTTGGTCATTAACATTATAAAAAGCTTTGTAAAACCTCTGCTAGGTTACGTATCGAGTAACAAACCAGTTCAACTTTAACATTCAAAGGAATATTTTTAAATAAGACCAACGAGTTGCTGTGGCATTTGGGTGCCTCATTAATAGGAAGACAAGCTCCAATTTCTGTTGGGTTTTTCTGACTACTGGAGTGTGATTGTAGGTGAGCAAAGGTCACTAAACCATGAGTGCTCGAAGAACATTTTATGATTTCCTCGACACTCTGACATTTACAATGTAATTAATCTAAAAAGCTGTTTCATCATCAGGAAAGTGAGTGTTAAGGAGTAAATGGTTTAACACTACAGAATATTTTTATATACTTATTTAGTAACTTAAAAAATTAGCTTGTATATTGTCACCTGTCACCAAATTAGAAGCTCATGCAAAGTTGTAACTTCAGATGGGCGATCGAGATTCCTTGATTTTTATTTTTATTATTATTATTATTATTTCTTGTCAAACATAGTCCTATCCTATCCTTTTTTTTGTTTGTTTGTTTACCAATTTTTTAAAATTTGTTTCAAAAATCAAATATCAGCAGAACTGGGTAGATTACTTACAAATTGTAATCTGTTACTGATTCCAAATTACACAACAAAAATTGTAATTAGTAATCTATTATGTTACACATTTTGGGTAATATATTCCAGCTGCTTAGTCACAATTCTGAGAAATAAAGTCAGAATTGCGAATATAAAATTGCTAAAGTAGCAATTGTGAGTTATTACGTCAGAATTGTGAGATATAAACTCTCATATCAGTCTTTTTTTCCATAGGAAAAGAAACTAGACTTTATAACTTGCAATTTTAAGTTTTTTTTTTTTTTCTCACAATTCTGAGGGGGAAAAAAAAAGTCAGAATTGCAAATTTATATCTCGCAATTCTAAAAAATAAAGTCAGCATTGCGAGATATTAACTTGCAGTTCTGACTTTTTCTCAGAATTCCGTGATAAACTCGCAATTGCAAGAAAGAACTCAGAATGGCAAAATTTAAACGCTTCTGAGGAAAAAGTCAGAATTTCAAGACATAAACTAGCAATTCTGAAAAATGGTCACAAATGCGAGATATAAACTTCTAAGAAATAGTTGCAATTGAGAAATAGTCAAAATTTGCAATCATAAACTTGCTGTTCTGAGTTTTTTCTCGGTATTCTGTGGTTTAAACTCACAATTGTGAGTTAAGTTATTGTGAGCAGGGTTGCCAGGTTTTCACAAAACTTTTTTTTTTTTTTTTTTTTTTTGCGCTACTCAAAACTAGCCCAATCATCTTTCGAGAGGGGTTCCCTTTGTTAAAAATTGTGTTCTGGGGGATAAAATACACCTTTTTATGCATTTTAGGGGCTAAATATGACATCATTAGGGTCGACTCAACCAGTGTTAAAGTAGCCCAATTCTGCGGGAAAACCGCGGACTTGACAACACTGATAAACTCACAATTCTGAGAACATCATATCATAATATCAGTCTTTTTTCCCCCCTCCGAACTAGACTTCGTAACTCGCAATTTTGCGTGTAAATCTCACAATTTTGAGGAAAAAAGTCAGAATTGCTAGTTTACATCTCACAATTCTGAGAAATAAAGTCAATGTCAAGTATAAACTTGCAGGTCTGACTATTTTCTCAGTTTTGTGTTATTTAAACTCGCAATTGCGAGTTAAGTCAAGTCAGACTTAGGAGATATAAATTCACAATTCTAAATTCTGAGAACATAATCAGTCTTTTTTTCCCCTCAGAACTAGACTTTTATAAGTCACAATTGCACATTTATATCTAACAATTCTGAGAAAAAAAGTCAGAATTGCGAGATATAAACTCCCAGTTCCGACTTTCTCAGAATTCCATGATTTAAACATGAGATATAGTTGCGATTCTGAGAAATAAAGTCAGAATAGTGAGATTTAGGTAATAAAACTTTATTAAAATTACTTTTGACCAAGCTAATTTATCACATTGATTTAAGTAGGATAGTCATGTACCATATCTATATAAAAATACAAAGAGTAAGAAAATATATTTCATTTCTTGTTATTAGAGGCATGAACAACATTAAACATTACATCAAGGTTTCCCAAACTGGGGTTTGTAAAGGAAATGCAGGAGGTTCATGAGTTTAATGGGAAGCTAATAATAATGAAATCACCAATTTCAGAGAACCATGAACGTGCAAATATATTAAAATAATTGGTATTGTGTGAATATGTAATCATGCAATCAATAAAAAAAATAACTGTAGTCTGATTCTGAGTATTTTAAAATGTAATTTAATCTAATTAGAAGTGCTTAATTTTTGGAATCTGATTACATAATCCAGATTACGTGAATATCAGTTTATTTAATTACTACTATAATTTCCAAGCGGTTTAACTGTCTTACTTTTCATTAATGATGAAAAATTGATTTCATTAACTAAAAACAATGTTATTTCAGCACATCAAGAAATTACCCAAATAAAAAAAAGCAGAGGTAACCAACATTCATTTTCAATACTTTTGTTAGCAAAGTACAAAGTGAATATGTGCGTTTGGTACAACGTACAAAGTTATTTAGAAACTTACTTCCCCCATGAGATAAAAAAAAAAAAAAGTACCTGCAACTTATTTCACAATTCTGACATTTTTTCCCTCATAATTCTGAACCATTTTGAAGAACTTTTTTAAAAATCTAAAGAACCTTTTCTGCATTTGAAGGTTCCATGTATGTTCAAAGTTCTTCATGGAACTACTGATGCCAAAAAGAACTTTCATTTTTAAGAATGTAGAAGTGCAAGGAATAAACAGTTGCCATTACCTATTTATTGTGCTAAATGAATGCAAGTTTACCCACTGGCCAAGCGCTCACTACTTTTGTGTACTTGCGTCTGGTCTAAGTTCACAATGAGCATGTCTGGGGAATCATAGGATTTAGAAGTCATGCAGTTCATTAGTTGTAAATGATTATTACTGTTATTAAATTGCTTAATTAATAACAGATTTGCATAATTTTCTAAATCCGAGACCCTAAACAACAGAAACAACCACCTGCTGTTTGTTTCACATTTGTCTTTTACAAATGAATCGCGCGTGTACTTTTAATGAACAGAGAGTTCATTTGCCTGTAAAGTGCTGGAGTCGGCGTCTGCTGTGTAATGATAAGGCGTTAATCTCCACTCTCCGAGGAAATGATGATGCTGACTTTTACACCTTATTCTTGACTGTCAACTCCTGTAATCCTACCCAGCATGACTGCTGGTGATTAACAGCACGGACTCGAGCCTGTGATCAGGTTAGTCTAAGCTCATTCAATAGAAAGGTAGTTTATAATGACCAACAAGCTATTTGAAACCTGCTTTTTTCGATCAATTTCATTAAGTGACTTCTTAAAAAGTGGAATGATGTGTCACAAATACTGTTGTCTTGTAAAAGCCTCTTCTACAACATTCCTTCTCAGTGGCCAAAATCAACACCAGCTGAAGTACCAAAGCGCTCTTGTGCTCGAGATGGCCGCACACCCTTGATTTGACGTCACTGCCGTGACGGCTCTGCTAAAAGAGACAGTCAGCTGCTCGATTGCACCCTTTTCTGACACCTACGGCACCAGCCCCCTCCATGTAGTCCCGTCTGTAAGACCACCCTCTTGCTGGCGCCCTCTGACCTTCTCAGCCCGGTATATATAGCCAGAGAGGCTACCAGAGGTCTCCTGGCAGCCAACATGAAGGTCTTAGTCTCGCTCTGCGTCTTTGTGCCCCTGCTGGCACTGGCCACAGCAGGTAAGAGCATTTTACTGATTGCATACTTCAATAATATGCACCTGGGATGAGGTTTACTTAGTGAAGTCGTCTGTAGAACAGAGTCCCAGTCACTGTGTTCGAAAGGTTTTAGCGGGAAAACTCTTGGATTCAAAAGAGTGGTTGAAACTGAAAGTCGAAAGCATGTTAAGGTCGTTCTTGTCATGCAATATGTTCGATATGTTTGGTAGAAACTATGGGAAGTTTGAATGGCAGCGTTCATGAAAATGGTGTCTTCTGTGACAGTCACCAGCAGGAGATGGGCCGTGTCACCATCTGCTGAGCTATTTAAACCCGCAGTGTTCAATAATAACTCTGAACAAGGATGAGTTATCTTAGGACCTGGCATATGTGGTTTAACAAAAAAGTTGTCTGAATGCTCAAAGAATTATTTGCACTTTATGTTTTATGATATGTAGTCCAGGTTAAGCTCTGAGTAGCTCATTGTGTCATAGTGGGACAAACGACAGAGGGTTTATTTTCGTTCCATAGACATTTTAGCCCATGCATTGTGTGTCAGCTGTTGTGAGGCATGGCACCAGCTTATGGAAAGAGCTAGAGCCTTGGGACGACTGTTAACCAGTCGCTGTGCTCCTGTTTCCAACTTTTGAGGCCCGAGAAGTCCCATATCCTAATTTCGGAGGTTTGATTGGGGGTTCGGCCGGGATTTATATAATGTTTGAGGTGCTTGCTTTCACAACTTTGGTTGTATCTAAATCCAACCACTCTGTTTCATCCAAGAAGGTCTTGACGTGTAAACCCATGCTTTTAAAAATAAAAGTTCTTAATTAGCATCAGTGGTCCTATAAAGAATCTTAAACACCCGTGGAACCTTTCCCTTCCACAAGAGGTTCTTTCTTTTGTTTAATTTTCTTTAAAAAATTTCTTTTCAGAACTTTCCACTGAAAGGTTCTCTGAGGAACCCAAAATGGCACTGCAGTCAAAGTTCCATTGTAGAACTTTTATTTTTAAGAGCGTCAGCTGTAAAAGTCCAGCTCCGGCTTTGGATGTGACTTCCGTGGGCTCTGGCAGCCGCCGTTACCCTTGTTCCGTCCTTGGGCTCATCTCGGGCCCGGCGTGGGCCTTCGTGGGCCCAGGCTGCCGTCAGGTGTCTAAGATTGGACGTTGTCCTGTAACCAGACACTGTCTACTATAGATTCCCCCATCGTCCTCTTCCTCTCTGCCCTCCCCTCCCCGCCCGTCCGCGCTTGTCTTTGGATCCAGCGTGCAGCTGCTGTCACCCTGACACAATCGCAATTTATTTATTCCCAGCCACTGGCCATATAAGGTCATGCATTATCTCAGCAGGAGGAGCCGCGGCGATCTATGCCAGTCTTGCAGCATTAGTGTGTGCACAACTAGAGAACTGAAGTACTAGCTGCCAAATGGACAAAAATGTGGCTGATTTGATGATTTGCAGTGCCATTGTTGAATGATTGTTAAAGTTGGTGCATATAATTCTAAGGTTTTATTCGTTATTGGTGAAAAGGAGTTTTTTAGTCTGATTATGGGAGGACAAAACTTGAGACTTTTCCATGAGACTTGGTTCATTATTGGTGTCTATGTTTACATGAAGGACCTTTAACATCAATGCAACCTTTACATTCCAAAGGGTTCTAAAATGTTCTTTATTGTTCTTTGAAGAAATGTTCTAAAAAAGAAACTGAAAGGTTCTTCAGGGAACCAAAAATGGTTCTTCTGTGGCATCACTGTTTCAGGCTACAGTTCATCTAAATAAACAGAAAAAGGTGTGATAAATGGTGTGATACTGTCTTTCACTGCTTAAATCTATTAACAAGTATCAGGATTTTGGCGCAGGTTCTTCTTAAGAGTTTGGGGCTTGGCTTCCTTTGTCAAAACATAATCTGGGTCCAGTTGCTTTGTAGTTGGCCAAAGGTTTTATGACCTTATGACCTCGCATCTGTTCGCTTCCTCACCTTCCTTCTGTTTAGTCTCATCAAAATGTCTTCTAGGTGATGAGTTTCCTTACCTTGCATATTAGGATGCTTCTTAAAGCAATGTGTTTGACTGCTGAAAATAACACATTTAAAAGTTCAAACCTGATAGGACGATCTCTCAATCCAAGATTGAAGTTGCATCCGGCTTGATGCAAATCCTGAAAAATTACGGTTCCAAATGGGGGTTTTCACAGTGATGACATAGAAGAACCGTTTTGGGTGCCAAAAAGAACCTTTCAGTGAACAGTTCTTAAAAAGAACTATTTTTTCTTAGTGTCAATAACATTAAAGAACCTTTTGTGGATTCCATGGATGTTAAATGTTTTTCATGGAACCAATAATGCCAATAAAGAACCTTAAGTAACGGAGGAAGTCGTACTTATTGACTACACATCCGATATGAGTACTCGTCGTGAGTAAGGGCTCTCCCCACCTTTCAGCAGTGTAGTACTGCAGGCATGCGGTGCCCCTGCTCTTTAGGGACATCCCTCTGCTAGGAATTGTGGGCCGGGCAGCCAAATGCTTATTCCATAAAAAGGCCAATGCGCTGTGGCTTTACAGAAACGTGTCATGCTTTTCAATCCCTTTTACCCCCTTTGGTCCATGTGATGTTCTTACTGCGTCCTAACTCTGATACCTATGATTCCTTTGTGGAATTACCACCCGGATATGATCCTGGTTCTCGGATTCAAAAATGTGTCACACAAGGCACTGCCATTTTGTGTCAAGCTATTAAAAGCTTTGAAGTAACCAGCTAAAAATGGCACATGGGAACTTGTGGAATCCTATTCTACTACAAAATATTACTGTAAAAAAAATCATTGTGAAATTGTGAGTTTTGATCATGATAGTATGTTGTTAACTATTGGAGACGTAATATCTTCATTAATTGCTAATTTTGGAAGTTTAGAATCACACCTCTGATTGACAGAAAAAGGACAGTTAGACTCCGCCCCCCTGGAGGCATGATCCATTGTGGAGCTATTTCTGACATCAAGTGAGACCAGAACCTTGGCACCTGTTGCTATTTTTATCTCTTAGTGATTTGCCCTACAGATAGATAGATTCACACTTGCAGGTATACTTTTCTTTGTATATTTGTATATATATATTTTATAACATATATAATATTCAAAATATGTATTTTCAATATTATATATATATATATATATATATATATATATATATATATATATATATATGTTGTTTTA
>JAHKKF010527411.1:0-18060 GCA_019740295.1 Labeo calbasu | reverse complement strand
CATCCAAGATGTTCATGTCTTTCTTTCTTCAGTCGTAAAGGAATTATGTTTTTTGAGGAAAACATTTCAGGATTTTTCTCCATATAATGGACTGATATGGTGCCTTGAGTTTGAACTTCCAAAATGCAGTTTAAATGCGGCTTCAAACAATCCCAAATATGGTTGTAAACGATCCCAGCCGAAGAAGAAGCGATCGGTTATTTTCATAAAAATAATACAATTTATATACTTTTTAATGTCAAACACTCGTCTTGTCTTACTCTCCCTGAACTTTGTGTCTAACTCAAGACAGTTAGGATATGTCGAAAAACTCAGACCGTATTTTCTCGCTCAACTTCTCGTCCTATCTCATCCTATATCGCTGTTTTACCTTTTTTGTTAAGGGTGTTTGATCTTCTTTGCATGTTTACTTTGCAAAGACTGGGTCGGTAATTCTGCAGCGACGTAGGATCATTTTGAAATGATTTCTGAAGTTTGGGGAGAGTAAGTCAAGATGAGCGTTTGAGATTAAAAAGTATTTAAATTGTTTTTTTAATGAAAATAACCGATAGTTTTCACTAGATAAGACCCTTCTTCCTCGTTGCATTTGGGATCGTTTGAAGCCGCATTTAAACTGCATTTTGGAAGTTCAAACTCGGGGGACCATATCAGTCCATTATATGGAGAAAAATCCTGAAATGTTTTCCTCAAAAAACAAAATTTCTTTACAACTGAAGAATGAAAGACATGAACTTCTTGGATGACAAGGGGATGAGTACATTATCTGTAAATTGTTGTTCTGGAAGTGGACTTCTTTAAACAATTTCTCAATTATATCTCAAGATTATAACTGCATTTTTGACAGTATGTTAATGTATGTATGTTTTGTAATGACCCTTGTTACTTTGTGAATTCAAAATGTTTATTGCAATTAGTAAAATACTTTTTTTCATGATACAACAAAAATCAATAGTTTTTGCCAATGCCCGATGAATTAACGTTTATCCATATTTTATACTGTACATTATAATGTTGTGATGCCTAAATTCCCTTAAGCATAATAATGTACAGTATGTTCATTTTCAGATTATTGCTCCTAAAATTAATATTTGCTGTTATCTAGCACTTTCCATTTAAGTTATCACTACATGTGACCCTGGACCACAAAACCAGTCATAAGGGTCAATTTTTTGAAATTGAGATTTATATATCTAAAAGAATAAATAAGCTTTTCATTAATTTATGGTTTATTAGGATAGCACAATATTTGGCCGAGAAACAACTATTTGAAAGTCTGGAATCTGAGGGTGCAAAAAAATTGCCTTTAAAATTGTCCAAATGACATTCTTAGCAATGCTTATTATTAATTTGAATTAAATTAAGTTTTGATATATTTGCGGTAGGAAATTTAAAAAATATCTTCATGGAACATGATCTTTACTTAATGATTTTTGGAATGTAAGAAAAATGTATTTTTGGCTATTGCTACAAATATAGCAGTGGTTTTGTGGTCCAGGGTCACATATGACGACAAAAGATAAAAAAAAAAATTATAATATCGCCCAGCCGAATATATGTAACTACAATTCTTTGCTTACATTTGTTGGGGTAATATTATTAATGCATGAGGCTTATTTTTCTTTATTTCCCATTTTTTCCCTTATTTGTTTGTTTTATTTTTACCATCCTCTTTATTTTCACCAAGTTTGCTTTTAACTGTAAAGCACCAGTTGGATGTCAGTACGATAAAGAACAAGGAAGAACAAAACCAGCCATTTTTGATGCCTAGTGTAGATTCTCTGTGGGTTTATTTATTAACTCCGCTGTGATTGGCTGTGTTAAATTATCAGTGGGCACAGGAGTAATTTAGCTAATGTAAATTTTAATGTTAGTGGGTTTCGTTCTGAGATGACTGCCGGTTTGCACTATTTCCAGGGCCTGCGTGTAACCCCCGTCAGTTTGCTAGCCATGCGGTGTCTTTTTTTGGGAACGACCTAATGGGCTTCGTAAAAAAACACGTTGTCTTACAGCACCCTGAGCCTCTCTGTGTGTTGCCGTGCACACTGGAATGGTCTTGAGGTTCGATGCTGCGTTAGCCGTAGGTGCATGTCAAGCATCATGTAACGTGTCATGTGACCATACACACTGCCCTGCCTCAGCTGCACGTCCACTGGCGCGTTCCAGCTCCTTCACTCTGTAAGACACTCACCTCTTACAGAACAGCCAGCCAATCAGACGCACTGTCCAGCAAACCCACCATCTCTCTGTTGCTCTTTCTCTCTCTCTCCAGGACTGTTTCTGATCATACACTGCTGTCCGTGTTCCACTAACTGCTCTCCAACTTCTCACGCAGCACCTTGTCCGTTTGAAGAGCATTTTCAATTCTGTCCTCTCTCTTTTCCCCTTTTTCCTTTTTATCTGTCCTTGCATTAGGGTTGGGAATCCAGAATGTTAATACTATTATACTAAAATACTATTGTGTTTATATTCTTAATTGATTTTGACACTGTGCTCAACAAATTAATACGGAAAAAAAAAAATAAAATCAGAGCATTTTTTGTTTTCCTCTTACGTCATACGTTCTGGTTGTACTTCGATTCGCAAATAAATTACTCTTTTGAACTAATTGTTCTTGGTTAAATGAGTCAAAAATATGTGTATGTATATCTATATACAATGTAATTTGTTTATTTTTACAAAGTATATTTGGTATATATTACAATATAGTTTGAAAAATCGTTATGTTATGACCATTAAATTCCTTTTGATTCCCATTCCTACTTTCCATTCTGTCTGTCTTTCTTTCTCTTTCAGTCTCTCTTTTCAGTCTCAACATTCTGGCTCTTTCTTTTTTTTTTATTTCTTCCACTGCATTTTCTAACTGTGAAAATCAAACCCCTGCACTTTACCTCACTGTTCATCCTCTCTGATCTGTCTCAAACGGTTTGAATCTTTGTTTCATGATCAGTTAAATATCAGTCAGTTTTCTGCACATGTTGGTCCTGCTCAAGCTGTTGCACGTTTAGCAGTGATGTTTTTCCCTGTTCATTGTAGGCCTGTGGAGATCCCAAGGCAAAGCCTTCTTACCTGATTGACAAAAACCTGGAGTCGGCTGTGAAATTCATTGTAAGAAAATTCCCAGCCGTTGAGACACGCAACAACAACGTAAGTTGCATTTTCTGAATCAAGCATGTTTTAGTGACTCTGTTATGATATTGATGCTTGTATAATGTTTACTCATGTATTAAATTATAATTCCAATCGATGTTTAATGTATTAAAGGTGCTGCAAGTAGATGTTTCTTTCTAAAACCTCTCACAGCACCTTTAATTATTCGAAATAACTGTTGAAAGAAAGTGTTGCATGTTTTCTCCTGCTTTCAGTGGTGCATTAGTAAATGAGGTTTTGATCACCTTGTTTACCAAGGATCATCACAGTTTTTCAGAAGCCAATGGAAGGTGTTTTTTTCCTCCTTGCTTTCTGTTATTATATTGGTTCAATCAAAATTAAAATTTTAGGAATACTCATCAAGGCACAAGGGAATATGCCCCTCTGTTTAAATCTGGTGCCGTGACCTGGATCATATCAGATATTTTGCACTGGTCCCAGTGTTGCTCCCATTTTTTCAACAGTCAGTTAAAGGTGTTTTGTCCTCCATGCTTTCTATTATTATAAAAGATCAATTAAAATTCATAATGTTAAGAATACTCATTAAAGCACAAGAGAATATGCCCCTCTGTTTAAATCTGGTGCCGTGACCCGGATCCTATCAGATATTTTGCACTAGTCTTATTGTTGCTCCCACTTTTTCAACAGTCAGTGGAAGGTGCTTTTCCTCCATGCTTTGTTATAATATCGGCTCAATCAAAATTCATAATGTTAAGAATACTCATCAAAGCACAAGAGAATATGCCCCTCTGTTTAAATCTGGTGCCGTGACCCGGATCCTATCAGATATTTTGTACTAGTCTTAGTGTTGCTCCCACTTTTTCAACAGTCAGTGGAAGGTTTTTTTTCCCTCAATGTTTTCTGTTATTATATCAGATCGATTAAAATTAAAAAATGTTAAGAATACTCTTTAAGGCACAAGTGAATATGCCTCTCTGTTTAAATCTGGTGCCGTGACCCGGATCATAGATATTTTGCACTAGTTTTAGTGTTGCTAATGAAATAAAAAGGCTGAAAGGGGCTTCTTAATGGCAGTAACTCTTTAATAAATGTGACTTTAGATAGTTTTTAGATAGTGACTTTAGATAGTGAATGTTAGTGGTTGTTCAACATCGAACTTGGAGACTAGATCCCCTATGTCAGTGGTTCTCGACCTTATTTATTTCTGCTGTAAATATTAAAAAAGATGCTTGTTTTCAAACTTTTTTTAAGTGCTACATTTAATTAATCATGGTTAATTAAATTAATATATTAAATTTACCACAATTAATTTTAAGATTCCAAATGTTAAGCTCTCTATTTAAAATCTGTATGTTCTTCAATAAAAACAACAGTAATATAAAAATAAAAATATATGATTTCTGTGTACATCTTTAATTTTGTTTATTTTTAGAATTCTATTTTAGATAAGAGCTATATTATTCTAATGGTAATAATGAATGATATATACATATATAATTAAGTAATATATTCAAAAATATATTTAATAATAATTTATACATTAATAATACCCCCAGAAGTTTGATGAGGCTCCCTGGTTGAAAACCAGTGTTCTAAATAATGACTATAGATCTTTAGCAAATATACTGCTTTGTATACATTTCCTATGCTAATTTTAAGTGGATGTGGTGTTGGGTGAGTTGTTGTAGTACTGAAACAAGTGCTCAATAATCTGTTTTCTTTGTTTCAGCAGTTTTAGTCTCTCATCTGATTACCATCATATCCCCTCAAACACCACAGTCACCAAGCCCAGTCCTTTCTGTAACACTTTGTTTTCATTGCCACGACCCTGAACATCTCTGAAGCATGTCTACCATGCTGTTGATGGGTTACCATGGTGTTCATTCCTCAACCATCAGAGAGTGATTTAAACATCACTACTTATGGTTGTGGAAAATGGAGATTTCGTTTGAGGTCATTGTAAAAACACAACGTTTTGTCATGCAGCCCAGTTTTTTTTTTTTTTTAATTTTTCAAATGTTTAATGTTAGCTTTATTAGGTCAGAACATGAGGTGATGTCCTCATGAGACGGGCTTTCCCAGATCTGTCTGTCTTTCCAGGAACCTTTGGCCAAACTTGACCACAACACCCCAAATAGGAATTATTTTTAATGTTGAATCATTTTTTGCCTGGGTCAATTCATAGAACCCAGAGAAAAGATGCAGTCACCTTTTCTCCACTGGTGTTTATCAGATGAGGAAATGACAACGACTCAGCCCATGTTGCTTTAGGAATGTAGGCGTGTCGTAGATTCACACCTCTACTGGTTTTGGTTTTGCATTCCTGTTACAGTCTTTCTGTGCACAACTGAAATTACTTGTACAACTATGGAGAAAAAGTACATTTTCCCCCCTGGTTATTTGTCTCAATACCCCTTTTCCACCAACTAGGTCCTGGTGACAGAGTCAGTACCTATTCTCACGCAACTCTGCACATTTCAAGCAGGATTTTATTTAAAACTAGACCAAAGTTTACTGCATTGGAAGCACCTGACTGGTGTGTCTTGATGCTACATGCTACATCAAAGCAATGTGTAAAGACAGATAACGTTCATTATCATTCAGCTGTCAAATAAATGGAAATTCGTCCTAAAAGCCCATCCAAGGGCAAGCTCTGGAATGTCAGTCAGCACCATTTTGGTGCAAAAGGGGTAAATATGACATTTAGCCTGAATTTTTATTTATAAGCCACAGAGGAAAGGTGTTTTTGGGAAAACTGAGGAAAATCATCAGCATTGTGACATCCAGAATCTAATGGAAATGGGACTGTCTCATAACAAATTAACCAAACATTTTCTTTCATGTGTGCTAGAAAATATGATTTTTAAATTCATTCCATGTCTCAAGTGTGTGTTTTGTGTTCATTTTTTTTTTCATTTGGTCCCTTTGTAATAACAACCACCATGTCTTTTTGAAGTGTTGTAAATTTCAGATGCCGCTTTGCCTTCGACTTTGTGTTCAAGATGTTTAACTGCTTCTCGCAATGATGTGGAGCTGTGTCATGTTTAACTGTGTTTGAGTTGCCTTTTAGTGTTGTTTTTATATTTCCGTTTTTTGTTTTTTTGCATTTTTTGCATGCTTAACATGGCTATTTTCTGGATTATTCTTTTGGTAAGTTTGGACTCCTTGTGGAGTCCCATTTGCTTTATTTAGTTCCTGCTCTTATGTATATGTAGTTTAACATTTCAGTTGTACTCACATATATATGTCGGTATTTCAGTAACCTACATGGACAAAAGGAATCTCAGACGGGCCCATTAAATCACTCTTAAAATATAATGCCTGTCAATAATATTGTGTTTATTTGGAGTAGCTGTGATGCAATGTTTGACTAGTGATTGGGATGTGCTCTGAGCTTCCTTTGAGTCTGTTATTGCATGGTTACATGCTTTCCTCAATATATATATCCACTCTATTCAAAACAAGTTTGAAATGAGGTTTAGCCCGTTGTGCACAGCATTACAAAGTTTTGCCCCAACACACTTTACTCTGAAAAGAGCAGAGATGGAGATAAAAAAAAAAAAAAAAAAACGTTTTGCCAAATATAATTTTGATATACAGTTTGCTCGGTTTTGTGGAAGAATCTCATTAGATCTGTCAAGAATGTGCTTGGGTCATATTTTACCCCAGAATCCAATGGGAGAATTAATATATATGTTGCTTAAAAGAAATAAAGCCTAGTTTGTTTTGTGATTTTCTTTTTTTTTTTTTTTTTTTTTTTTAATTTATTAATTGATTTTTTTTATTGATTGATTGATTGATTGGTTTATTTAATTTTAATGACAATTAAGGATATTTTCCCAAAATCCTCATGATGAGTGATTGATATTATTTGTTGCACTGGCTTCAACTGATATAATATTATTATTATTATTATTATTATTATTATTTATTATTTTTATTTTTTTGTTATTGCAGTAAAAATAATAATTGTGGAAGTACTGTATTAAATAAATATTTAAAAACATTTAAATATTTAAAAACTAAAAAAACTAAAATTCCCATTTCAATTATAGTAATTTGAATTTAATTGTAATTTGAAAAATTACAAAAATGTGATTTTCAAAAATGTCACTGTGATGCAAAAAACAAAACAAAACACAAAAAAAAGAAAAACTTAATCGTCCTAGAAGTAGAGTTTGTTTTCTTTATGCAAAATCACTTTTTATACATATATATTTTTTTTATCTTTGATTTTGGAGTGAAATGTGACCTGAACATTATTTATTTATTTTAAGATTAAGCATTGCAGTACCTGGTCTTTGTGTTTATCACATTTTCCTCTCCATCTCTGCTATTTTTCATAATATCTCTACCTCATATAGGCCTACAGTATTTAAGTACCGACTCATTTTACATTTAACCTCATAACCTAGTGGATTTATATGCTTCATTAGGATGGGATGTGAATATATTTCCAGTAAAATTATGCAGGGTGGGGATGGTGTGGTTTGATGGAACTTCAGTCTTCTGTCTTAAACAGTTTCTCCGATATTGGGCTTTATGGGTATCTGAAGTGCGTCATTAACTCTCTTAGCTCTAACCTGGTTTTCTGGAAATCCTGATAGATGCTAAGGATTCTGTCACTAACTTGATTCTAGAGCATAATTGCACTACCCTTCACTCTGAAATGACAAAAGTCTTCTCAAATCATGCAGTGTTTGAATTCAGGTGTAACTAATCTATAATATTATCCAGACTAAATCACTAAAATACAGTCATATTAGCAGGACATCATATAGATGTGCATGTTTAAAATGAGGTCAGAATACTCAAGTTATTTTGAGTGTCTTCCCAGGTGCAGTGGTAATGCATTTTTGCTCTAGAGTTGCAAATACCATAAAGACAACCAAAGGGTAAAGGCCTGTGCGTGTCAGGACTTGATGCAGGGTTCATTCACTCGGTTGACTTAAAACGTAAAATCTGAGAAACTTTGTCTTTGAACGGGCTCAACAATAAGGATATGTTTTCTGCTGTACGGGATGGTTTGACTTGCCCTGTCAGCATTTCATTGGGTCTGCCACATAAATGATAAATAGTTTTTTATGTCCATGCAGGTTTATACATTATGTATTTTTTTTTAAATTTCATTCAGTGTAACTTCATGACAGGTCTATATTGATAAACACAAGTGCGCTTGAAAACAATTTCATATGCAGCAGATTTTACACTGTCACAAGTCATTATCTCAGTTTTGGCAAATTCTCATTATTATAGAATCAACTGAATTGACACAATTTACAGCAGCAGTGTTTAGTGCATTACAAAAATCCAAATGTTGAAGTTTGCATGTCTTAAAATAGATATACATCACTGAACATAAGTGACAACAGAGAACTGTCCTAAAAGGGCAAGTAACGGTTCCCGTCAAATGTCTTGAAACTCTCTCACATCCTTATCGTTGAACTCTGCTCTGAGACAAAATCCAGCAGGTTGAGATCTGTGGATTTTTCATTTGAGATTATTTAATGTGAGCCCTGCTGATGAGTTTCCTGGTCAGATAACACAATTATGTGACTTTGTTTAATGTGACAGTGTTTAATATGCACTTTTTTATATTACAGCAACAGCTTGCACAACTACAAAAAGAAAAATCTGAAATACTGAAGAATTTAGCTCTATACTACTTCACCTTTGTGGACGTTATGGAATTTAAGGTATGAGTGCAGTTCCACTTTATTGACCTTGTTCAAGAAACACCAACAGCACACATGTCTGCATTAATTATTCATAAAATCATTGTAATGTAAATTGTTGCAGTGAGTTGAGTGAGCAGTTTAAGTTAGATGGTTTATAAACTGTTTATAGAAATTGCTTCTGCCGTTGTTTCATGAATAACACCGTGTGCATGTAGTTTATTTTTATACTTACATAATGTGTAATTTGATGTGTCAATTGTATTTTAGTATTATTTATATACTGTTATAGTGTTTATATTTTAAATGGACTATTTTCTGTATATTTAGTTTTAATTTGAGCACATATCTTATGTGATTTTGTCATTATGTTTAGCTTTCATTTTTATTTAGTAAGTTTAATTTTTAGTCATTTTAGTACTTCTTTTTAGTATACTTAATTTTAGTGAGATAAACTTTACTAACACTTTAGTAATATTTATATTTTTGTAATTTAATTGAATTATATAATACGATTTCCTGTTGAATATACTGTTTAAGTAAAATAATACAAAATTATACATTATTTTAGTTTTCTTTATTTTTGATTAAAGACCCATTGAAAGTCTTTTAAAACCGAAATGTTTGTGCTTTTCTCTTTCTTTAGGACCACGTTTGTGAACTTCTGAACACTATTGATGCTTGTCAAGTTTTCTTTGACATTGTGAGTTGAATTAATGGCAGTCAATGCTGTCTTGAATTTTTTTGTTCACTGACATGGCAGATGTTTAACAAAGTGTATTTTTTTTCCCACAATCCAGACTGTAAATTTTGACCTCACAAGGAACTACCTGGACTTAGTGGTGACATACACTACCCTGATGATGCTGCTTTCTCGAATTGAGGAGCGCAAAGCGATAATCGGTCTCTACAACTATGCCCATGAAATGACACACGGTTCAAGGTAATACATATATAAGTAGCATCTTATGTAGAGCTGCGCATTGTGCTGTGGTTTGGATGTGACCAATGACAGAGCTGTGTCTGAGGTCACGTTTTGTGTGATGTTTTTTCTTCAGTGATCGAGAATATCCCAGGCTTGGACAGATGATTGTGGACTATGAGAACCCACTGAAAAAGATGATGGAGGAGTTCGTCCCTCATGGAAAAGTAAAATCTGCATGCTACAGCGAGATTAAAAGAATCTTATTACTCAGTTTCCCATCTCGTATGGAGGACATGGTTTAATCTGAGCTCTCTGCCATTTTCTGTTTCTCTGTTTTTGACAGTCGCTGCAAGATGCACTGGTCTCCCTGCAGATGGTGTACCCACGCCGGAATCTGTCTGCAGATCAGTGGAGGAACGCTCAGCTGCTCAGTTTGATTAGTGCTCCCAGTACCATGCTCAACCCAGCTCAGTCTGACACGGTTAGGATTCAATATAGTCCTTAATTATTTTTGTGAACCGTCCCAAAACCTACAGTTGTCATACACGGCTATCTTGTAAGGCAGCATTCTAACCGTCATGTCAAGAGGTTGATTTTAAACTTAAGTTTATATAAATGGCTACGTTTACATGCAACAAAATGATGCATTCGTAATCAGATTGATCAGTCAGACTGAAAAGCCTTCATGAAAACACCTTAATCGATCCAGTTGATCAGATTGAAGGGGGAGGTTTATTTCTTTTCTAATTCGATTGAGAATGCATGTAAACACTTGGATTGAAAACCGAAACTGAAAGGACTGCATATGAGCAATGACATAGAAATATGACGTGTGGAACGAGCTGTCCTGTCATTAAAACTCTTTTCACTCAGTGTCTGTGAATTGGAACAGGACAACATCCCACCAGTCCTTGTTTGAGATTCTCATTTTTACTAAATGATAAATATAAGCAGCATGGCACAGCGGTTTATACTCGTTGACGGCAAATTATGAACAGAAATGAATACATATTAATTCTGCTGTTTAAAGGGGTCATCCGATGCCTGTTTTCCACAAGTTGATATGATTCTTTAGGCTCTTAATGACAAGTCTATAATATACTTTGGTTAAAAATTCTCAATGGTTGTGTAAAACAACACCCTTTTTACCCTAGCTCTGCAAAAATCATCCCATTCTGAGGGATTATTCCTTTAAATGCAAATGAGCTCTGCTTGCCCCACCCCTCTCTTCTCTCTGCTCTGAGAGATTGTTTACTTTAGCTGCGAAACTTGCTAACTAGCACGTTATTAGGAAAGGTTATTGCAGAGATCCATAACAAAAAACCTTATACTCACTTCTGCTGTAGGTGAAGCTGCATCACAAATGATTTGCGTGAACATAGACGCATTTATGTAGATCGGGAGGTGCATTCCCTTCATAAACAAACGTAATCCACTGCATCTTCAGCGGCTCAGATGTCGGGAGTAAATGACAACCACTATGTTCATTATTACATCCAGCAACACAACACCTCTATCACTCAATCGGAGATATTCTTGTCTAACTTACATCCCTGCTCCGGCATCAAAACGATGAAGGTCGGACTGTTACAGCTGATCTGAGGTAAGACCCTCATGTCAACCAACTATCGTGGAAGCGGCCTCTGAGAATGGCTCAATTTGAAAACGGGGATATTATTTTTACAGATTAATTAAAAACCACTGCATGGATTTTTATCATTATAGGGCAGATTTGTACATACACTGCCAACACACATTAATGTTCAAACAACATGTAAAAGTGAAGTTTGCATCCAATGACCCCTTTAAAACAAATAAAGAAACCATGTAGGAAAATGGTTATTATGCACAAACAGTAGGAGACTCTCTCTATTTTTGTGCAGTGTGCACATATCAAAAAATCGATTCCAATTTGAAGCTTGTGACATTTAAGCATGCACATTAACTCAGTCACTTTATTTTGCGTTCATGTAATCGTTATGTACAGATTCATCAATCAGGATTAATTCAGTCAGATTGAAACAAAAGTTGTGCATGTAATCATAGCCAATTAGTTCCTTACATGAAGCACACAAGCCTAAAACATTGCTCTCTGTTGATTCCACTAGTCTGATGTTGCACAAAGCGTATACTGATATCAGCAGTGTTGCCTTTGATGCAAACCTAAGTATCTTAAAGCTGTGCCCTAAACAATGCCTAAAACTGAAAGGCAAAAGCCAGTGTTGTTGTTTGAATTAATAGAACAATTAAAAAAGCTTTTAGCATGTTATTAAAATAAAATGTAACTATTAGATGGAAAGAACTTAAACATATTTCTGTTCTAATTTTCATTTTAAATTTTAAATGTTTTTTAAGTACTAAAATTACTGAAACTTAAATAAAATTAAGCCAAATGAAAATCTGAAACAGACTAATAAAAATGACAAAAGCAAATAACCAAATAACTAAAATGAACATAAAAGCTCATTTAAAATATTAATAAATACTATAGTAGTATAGAAATTGTAGTTTATTATTTAACTGGTTTGTCCAAAAATAGGCATTACTACGTGGTTGTTTAATATATAAAACATTTTTGTTAGTTTTTTGATAAAATGTGTTCTGATGGTCTGTGTGTTTCAGATGCCCTGTGAATATCTATCCTTGGACACCATGGAGAAGTGGATTGTCTGTAAGTGTTATATTAAGGACAACATAAAATTTAAAACAAACTATTTTTGTGTGATTGTTCTGTGCACACTACATTTTCCTTCATTTCCATTTCATCAAAATGTAATGACTTTCTCTGCCTCTTGAAATTGCTTGTTTTATGGAAATACATAGATGTTGCCGAAGTTAGATTTCTTGCGAATGCTATTATATGGTTGTTATACCTCAGATTGAGTGAAAGCAATAATTGTTTAAACATTGATTTAGGAAATTGATTAGTTTCTGATATTTTTGTATAGAATTATCTCATTTACATTATGTGGTTCAATTTTTACCCAGCCCAGATTGAATCTCTCCTTTTTTTGGCCCCACTTTCCATACTCATTTTTAGGAATCTGCAAAATGTATTTAAAAACAAAAAAAGATGTACTACATTCTCTGTGCAGATTCTATATGGGCCTAGATTTTATACATACAACTGATTGACAGAAAATGTCCATGTATATAACAGTAGCATATGTGGTATGTAACAGTCTCTTTCTCTGTTCTGTCCTAGTCGGGTTCATCTTGTGTCATGCGGCTCTGAACAGTGACCCCGCGGCTCTCAGTCTGTGGAAGTTGGCCCTTCAGAGCAGTTCCTGTCTCTGTCTGTTCAGGGACGAGGTCTTCCACATTCACAAAGCTGCTGAGGACCTCTTTGTGAACATTCGCGGGTCAGCCTTTTCTACTACGCACACACTCTATAATTTTTAATTATTGTGATGTTTTAATTTTTAATCAAATGTGGTTTGTGCATTTCATATACAGCACATCATTGTTTTGTGTATATATAATGATGTTGATGTGTTTGTTTTCTCTGTTTTCTACAGTTACAACAAACGTGTCAATGACATCCGTGAATGCAAAGAATCTGCTCTGTCACATGCGTAAGTGGTACTTCCGATAAAGAAATTTTAATGAAGTCATTTCTAATCAAAGGTTTAAGTAGTATTTGGCATTTCGGAAGCTACCAAACCAAAACAGTTGTCACTCCTCTATATTTATCTATCTATATATATATATATATATATATATATATATATGTTTTTTATCTTGTCCAGGGGATCCATGCACAGAGAACGCCGCAAGTTCTTGAGATCTGCCCTCAAAGAGCTTGCTACAGTGTTGGCGGACCAGCCAGGCTTACTGGGTCCCAAGGCTCTGTTTGTGTTCATGGCTCTCTCCTTCGCCCGTGATGAGATCATTTGGCTGCTCCGCCACGCAGACAACATCCAAAAGAAAAGCACAGATGACTTCATTGACAAGTAAATCCACTTTTGTTACATGTCAACACTCCATCTTGAATTTTTTAAAATCTATTTTTTAATGAGACTTTGTCCTACACTTTTGTATTTTTCAAAAACTAAAAACTTCAGTAATTTGGTTGTATTTATTTGTGTGTGAGTTAGTGGAATTTGTTCCTACAGTGCATTGCAAATGTTATTTTAATAATATATAAATATTTATATAATGTCAATATATATATATATTTTTATATTTTTGACTTGGCTTTTTCCCCCTTACATTTTCTAAACCAAACTAACATTTTGGATAGTTGGCAAGTTTTGAATCTAATATTTATTTTATTTTATTTCAGGTTTATTTCAATTAACAAAAAAAATTTTGCTTAGTAGTTTATGGTATATATTCATATTTTGAACATGCTTTTATTTTTCTTTTTAGTTTTCATATTTGCATTTTGTGTTCTTTTGTAATTTTTATTATTTTTTCCTCTTCTAATTGTTTATTTATTTATATTTATTTCAGTTTTAGTCATTTTAGTACTTAAGTTTAAACACATTTTAGTTAGATGCCAATGTTTTCATTTACATTTTTCATGTTTATTTTTTTTAAATAATTTTAGCTTTAAAAATAACAACACTTCTCATTTGATTAAATCATTCAGCACATTTTTTTAATTTATTTATTTGTATTTTATATAATTTCACTGCAATTTTAATATTATTTATATACTGTCAGTATATTTTTTAATATTTTGACTTGCCTTTTTTCCTGCATTTTCTAAACCAGACTAACATTTTGGTTAGTTGGCAAGTTTTTAATCTAATATTTATTTTATTTTATCTCAGGTTTATTCCAGTTAACAAAAACAATTTTGAATATTTTTAGCTTAATAGTTTATGGTATATATTCATAGGTTGAATGTGCTTCTATTTTTATGATTTCAGTTTTCATGTTAGCATTTTGGTTTTTTTTATTTATGAAAAAAAATTTTTTTTTAGTAATTTTAGTACTTAAATTTAATTTTATTATTTTTTAAAAATAATCTTAGCTTTGTTTAAAAATAATCTCATTTGATTAAATAATTAGGCATTATTTATTCATTTTTGTTTTTTTAATATAATTTGTCCTTTGCACCTGGACACCATCTTTGGTCGTAACAGTTACATGGGATGAGAAAATCATTACCTTCATTAACATCTTTTTTATTTTTCAAATGCTTTGAATCTTATGATTCATCTTAAAGCAGGTTGATTCAGTTTACGGCTTAGAACCCATCCTAGTCGTTTTGGGTTTTTGCATGTTTTTGCAAGTCTTTATGGAGAAAATAAATGGGAAAGTGCATGTGAAACCAAGGCTGTTTTTTCCATCATTCTTGCTTGCTTTCTCAGGCACATTGCAGAGCTGATCTTTTACATGGAGGAGTTGAGGGCACACGTGCGGAAGTACGGCCCAGTGATGCAAAGGTACTACGTGCAGTACCTGTCCGGCTTTGACGCCGTGGTCCTCAATGAGCTAGTGCAGGTGAGACTGTCCGCACTATGAATACATTTCCTTCCTAAAAGAAAGGACACATATCAGTTACAGTTCCTTTTGAGAGCAGTTGTTATTTGTAGTTCCCTCATGAGATGAGGATCAGTCATGTGCACTTGGGTGGTTCAGACATGAACATTAGTCACATTATGAATCATTTACAAGATCTCACCTAGGGCGTCTAGAAGAACATGAGGTGAAATGCAGGAACTTCACCACTAGATGGAGAACTAGTATTGTGATTCAGCTTTGAGACTCCAATCAGGAGCGAGACTGGCTTGTCGTGGCATTTTAATTTTAAAATACACACATGAATGGTAAAATCCTTGTGTCTTCCTTCATTGTAGAACCTGTCTGTCTGCCCAGAGGATGAGTCCATTATTATGTCGTCCTTCGTAAACACTATGACCTCTCTCAGTGTTAAACAAGGTAGTGAACCTCTTTTTTTGTTTAAAAACATGAAATCAGAATTGATGTAATATCAGTTTATGTAGTTTTATAGTGATTTCATGTGTATCATGTACACTGCCACTCAAAAGTTTGATCAGTAAGATTTTTAATGTTTTTAAAGATGTTTCTTATGCTTATCAAGGCTGCGTTTATTTAATTTAAAAAAAAATGTTAATATTGTGAAATATTATTTCAGTTTTACATAACTGTTTTCTATGTGAATATATTTTAAAATGTAATTTATTTCTGTAATACAAAGCTGAATTTTCAGCATCATTGGCTGATTTATTATCAATGTTGAAAACAGTAGTTCTGCTTAATGTTTTTAGTTTTTTTCAGGATTCTTTAACAAATAAAATGTTGACAAGAACAGCTTTTATTTAAAACAGATTTTTTTTTATAACAATATTAACTACCATCTAAACGTTTTGGGTCAGTACATTTTTATTCTTTCTTTTTTAAAAGAAATTAATACTTTTATTCACCAAGGATGTGTTAAATTGATAAAAAGTGATAGCAAAGACTTATATTGTTACAAAACATTTATATTTTAAATAAATGCTGTTCTTTTTAAACCTTTTATTCATCAAGAATCCCAAAAAAAGAATCACATTCCAAAAGAAAAATATTAAGCAGCACCACTGTTGATAATATACAACATTGATAATAACAATAATTAATCAGCATATTAGAATGATTTTTGAAGAATCCTGTGACACTGAAAGCTGAAGTAATGGCTGATTGAAAAAATTCAGCTTTGCATCACAGGAATAAATTATATTTTAAAACATGAATATAGAAGACCATTATTTTAAACTGTAATAATATTTCACAATATTAAATGTTTTTTTTCTGTATTTTTGATCGAGTAAATGCAGCCTTGATGAGCATATAAGAATTCTTTAAAAAACATAAATCTTACTGATCCTGAACTTTTGAGTGGCGGTGTATTGTTTTGTTTTGTTTTTATGTAGAAATTATGCTGACAATTTAAAAAATGCTTTATATATTCAATAATGAAGATCTGTGGCCAAATTTGGAAAAATTGAAGATAAAATACTAAATCAACAAGTTTGACCTCATACAAAAAAGCTTTTTGTCTTATAATATTATTTTATATATTGAAAGTTCTTTGTAGTATGACATTGAGGCTTGCGTACTTGATATTTTCCTTTTTATTTTCACTAACTTTGTATGGGTGTTTGTTGCAGTTGAAGATGGTGAAGTGTTTGATTTCAGAGGGATGAGGCTGGACTGGTTTAGACTGCAGGTAAGCTGATCTCAGTCATTTGAGCTAGGTCAATACATGGTGTTTGCTTCCTCTGATCCTAATCAGACATAATTAACAGCTCTTATCTCTGCTTGCCTCTTACTAATTAGCAGAGGCCGGTTAACATAAAGCAACTAATGCTCTCACAGTTTAAGATGCAGCACGACAGAAAGTTTCATGCTGACAAATGTTTGTCGCAGAAGTTTGCTTATCCTTCCGAATTAAGGCAACATTTTTACATGCTGTATGAAAAATGGCTTAATTTGGAATTACTTAGAAATGAACCACAATGCATGCTGTTCTTTTGAAGCTCTGATTATTCAAGAAGAGCCTGTGCCTTTCATCCAGGCTCAAATAAATCAGACTGCGTCCCTGTGGAATACGCATGTGGGTGGGTGGGAATGGAAGCAGAGATGGAGAGACAAGCTTGTTCATGTGATTTTGAGGGACTGTAACTCAAATGGATCTGGACTGCAGGCTTTGAGACGGTCCAGCTTGCACTCAGATGCGTTTCCTGTGTGTTGGTCTGCCCAGTCCCACAGCAGAAAAGCCATTTGACCTCTTCCTTAAAGGAATGTTCTCGGTTCAAAAGCAAAGCTTTATCAACAGATTTTAAGGCATGATCTCAATTACCATAGGTTTTTTTTCTTTTTTGAAATTGCAGACACTGTAACACAATTGCAGTGGAAGTTTTTTTTAAGACCTAACATGATCATGGAAAAGCTGGAAATATTTCAGAATTATTTCCAGGCACTGATTACCAGATTTTCAAAATGGTGTAATTTTATTATATTCAGCTCTGAAATGTCTAATCAGATATAAAGTAATAAAAAAATCAGTTCTAAAATATCTAATCAGATATAAATGAATTAAAAAAATTATAATAATTTAATTAAAAATAGGAACGACTTGAAATGTATTTTAAATGAATTTGTAGGAACAATTTACACTAAAAAAAAACAAAAAAAATATTTTGCAACTTGACTGAGAGATGCAAATGCACAAGATACCAAAAACACAACATACATGAAATATTATTATTATTATTATTACATTTAAATATTTATTAAAACCCATTTATTTATTTAAACCGTGATGTTAAGTTGTATTTTTTCTATTATTATATATATATATATATATATGTATATATCATTATATACACACACATA
>JAHKKF010527410.1:27033-61856 GCA_019740295.1 Labeo calbasu | reverse complement strand
ACAAATCAAGATGTTTTTAATTTAAGACTTGTTTTCATTATGGGTCATTACATTTCAAACACTGGCATAGTGCATATACTATCTGGGTTTATTGCTGCTGTGTGTGTTCGTATCGCTTTCTGAGGAGACCATGCATGCTGGTGAGACCTCACTTAGGTCAATCAACACACTCAGGTCATTCTGAACAAACGAAGAGATGCTCATTGGTGTTTGTAAACCACTAGAAAATCACTTTTCTCTCTAACTCCTTTCCACAGCCTGGCCCTTCCAACCAGTTGACACCTTAAAAAATGATTGTAGAAAACTGCATCTTGTGGTAGTGCTGCTCGTTCGCTGCCCCAGGAGAAAATGCACAGCAAGTGAACTGAATTAAATGGAGGTCATTCCACACACTTGCTGAATATAAGTTTGATATGCTGTGCATCGGCAGTGACTGAATTATTTATGGCCTTTATGGCAGAGGCTCTGCTTGAATACCTGCTATTTCCATGTCTTATAAATCCTTGTTTACTGCTCTGAAATATTGAATGTACAATCCTTGGATTTGTATCTGCTACTGTACCCGTTCTGATTCCTGATTCCTGATTCCTCATTCCTTAAACCAGTAAGAAGGGACTGTTTGTACATCGTGGAAATGGATTCAGCATTCAGTGTACTTCTCTGCACCATTAGAACATGGAGAAATGGTTGCGATGCATTTATTAGCCCTGCTCAGTTAGCCCTTGTTTAAAGTAGATTTTCCCTTTCCTTTTCTTTCTTTCTTTTTTTTTTTTTTTTTGGAGTATATCAACCTGAATACATGCTTGGCCTGTTGTCAAGCCTATTTGATTTGTCCCATCATATCTATTTAAAAATATCTTTTTCTTTGTACCTCTTCTTAGGAATAGATGTTATATTATTTCAATAATGATTTCAAATCAGTGTCAATAACATTCCCTTTTTTTAAAAGTGTACCATCATTTTTGGATGTAATGATGGTCTCTTTTCAGTGATTTTGTGGATTAAATGTCCTGGATGCTCTATGAATCTGGTGCGGTTGCATTTTCTCCAGTCATTTTCTCACTCCACTTATAGACATTGTTGTTTAAATAATAAATTAATGATTTACAATGTAGTTTTAGTCATTGTAGTAATAGCTTCAGTAAATGTTATTTAATCTTATGTTAGTCAGAATTTAACTGAGAATTGTCTTCTATTGAATGGAATTCCAGTTCTATTTTTGAAAACTGTAGAACTATAAATTTAATGTACAGTTAAGAAATTCTAATAGATTTACTAAAAATTCCAATTCTATTTCTGAATTTGATTTGAGGTAAGATGTAGAACTTTAAAATGAGTTTAAAATTAAGTAACTATAATTAAAATAGAATAAAATGACAAAAAATTCACAAAAGTACATTAAGGTCCGGTTTCACAGATGGGGCTTAACTTAAGCCAGGACTAGGCCTCAGTTAAACTGAGATATTTAAGCAGCTTTTATAAAAATGCCTTAGAAGAAAACATTACAGGTGTTTATCTTGAGACACAACAATAGCACCAGCATATTTAAAATATGTCATATCAGGATATTTTCAGTTGAGACAGCTCAAGCATGCATTTTAGTCTGGGACTAGCTTTAAGCCTGGTTTGTGAAACCAGAGGTTAGTGTAATTTTGTTTTTAGTTATTAACATTATTATTATAAATAGCCCATACACGTTATCATAAACATGAGGTTTTCCCAGAATCAACTAATTACAGTAATACAATTATATTTCGTTCTCTCTCTCTCTATATATATATATAACGCTTTGAAAAACGTTTTATTATGTGTTTTTCCGTATTTAAGCTGAATGTCTTTTCCTGTCATTTCAAATCAACATCTTCGCACAAACGAACTAAAAGGAAGGTATCTCTTATATTTTATAAGGCATTTCTTATGTAAACTTACATGTGTTGGTTACAGATAGTGCAGTAGAGGGGGATACTCTACTTTACCCAAAGCTTTTTTGGACGTGTCGTGCACTGCGTATAACAAATCGACGGAAATACGTCACTCCTTGTCGGTGTCAAGGGTCAGGCTCGCTCTTTCTACTTCCTTTCCCGTTATCGTCGGCCATAGAGCACCATCAGTAAGTTTCATACACGAGAAAATAATCCATGAACATCGATAAAAAAATAAGACCTGCGGGTTTCCTATCATGATACTTATAGAGCAAATATCCCTGTTGATTATTTAAAGTGTTTATTGTATAAATGTTAGGTTTGCAGTGGAAGATAATAGGTTTAGAGTTCCCTCCGTCTCTCTTTACTTCTGACATGATAGCTTTCCTGTCCGTTCACGATAGCTGAGGAACTAGCGAAAGCATACGTTTATTACTTCACGTGTGCAATAAACAAACTAATATGTGAATAAGATCAAATACAGTTTTGTTCTGAGATGGCTAAGATATTTTTTTCCGACTTGAGCGTTTTAATACAGCGGTATAATTGCCAGTTAGCACAGTGCTATGTCAAGATCAGTCTTGTTTCATAAACGTGTTGCCCAAAGAAACACAACTTCTATTGCTTTTTTTTTTTTAACTATGACTTTTGCCAGTCGTAAGAGATTTGGCTACGTGAATCGCTTGTGTTGTGCTGCTTGGTGTAACGTTAATAGAGCTAATGTAATATATAAACTCCTGTTTTTCAGAGATGGGCAAGTTTATGAAACCTGGTAAGGTGGTGATGGTCCTGGCTGGACGTTATGCCGGACGCAAGGCTGTGATTGTCAAGGTACTTTTAATATTTCACCGTATTCAGGAAAAGATGCTTGTGTAGTTGTAACGTGTTGAGTGTTTGTATATTGACAGTTCTGTGCTCTCTTTCTCCTTTCAGAACATTGATGATGGCACCTCAGACCGTCCTTACAGCCATGCTCTGGTTGCAGGCATTGACCGTTATCCTCGTAAGGTCACAACAACCATGGGCAAGAAGAGGATTGCCAAGAGGTCCAAGATCAAGGCCTTTGTGAAGGTGTTCAACTACAACCACCTGATGCCAACCAGGTATGTAGACCCTGAACAGTCAGAGTCATGTCCGTGCATCAATTTATACAGGTTCTGTATTGTCTAATGTTTTTAGAGTTACAGAATGCTGTATAATGGCACAAGTCCTGGGGCTGCACAATTAATCACATTTCTAATCATGATTACAATTACAGATGCCACAATTATGTAACCGTTCAAAGGCATAATTACAAAAAAAAAAAACCCATCAACTTACATTATTCTGCTTTCTTAAGATGGGGGTGTGTGCGAGAGAGTGTGTATTTTTCCCTACAGGTTATCTTAAGAGTTTTTTTTCTCATTGTTTTAATTTTTAAATGTTTACACTTTTAATATTTAAAGAAGAAACTATACAGAAAAATGTGGCATGCAGTTGCTTCAAACAATGGTATAAAGCTATTTAAAACATCATTCAATGAATAATCAACAATTATGATTTTTGTCATGATTGTGCAGCCCTAACAAGTCCTATTAGACTCACCAAGCCTGCATTTATTTGGTAATAACACAGTAAAAATGGCAATATGGACCTTTCTCACATTTCTGGGTTTCTCATAGCGGAAATCGTCATAGTTAGGTAAAATCTGAGAGCAGTGAATGAGAGAGTACCACAAATTTTTTTTTGCATCCACATTTACTCAAATAACAAAATGAAAAACTCCCCAATAGTGTATTCACGACTTTCATTAAAAGCAAAAAAAATTGAGACTGATATCGGCAGTCAGAAGAGAGGACAATATCAAATTCACAGTCCCAACCCATAGACGCCGCATTAGAAACACCCTCGCATTAGCGTTAACTACATTTTTGCATCTTGATGAAAAGGTGGTATAATAGAGAGTATAGTGTTATAAATGTACATGCGATATCAAAATATCAAAAACTTTAAAGGATTTATGATGGTGATGACCATTGAAATCACAGTCTTGTGAAAAGGATCCATTGTGAAAAATAGCTACATTTTTAAAGAACTGTTTCCTGTTAAAATATTTTAAAATGTAATTGGTAACATTTTACAATAAGGTCCATTAGTTAACATTAATTATATTAACATAAACTAAGACTGAACAATACTCTTACAGCATCTGTTAATCTTAATGTCAATTTCAGCATTTACAAATGCATTTTTAAAATCCCAAGTTTTTTCAACAGTGTGCTGTGAACTAACATGAACTAACAGTGAGCAACTGTATTTTATTAACATTAACAAAGATTTATAAATAGTGTAATAAGAGTATTGTTTATTGTTCACTCATTACATTAATGAAACCTTATTGAAAGGTTTTACCATGTATTTTATTTCTATGATGGTAAATTGAAATTTTCAGCATCATTACTGCAGTCTTCAGTGTCACATGATCCTTCAGAAATCATTTGAAATCATTGATTTTAAAAATATTTGTGCTGACAAATTTTTTTTTTGTTTTCCGGAATTATTCTTCGAATGGAAAGTAAACAGCATTAATTTGAAATAGAAATCTTTTGTAATGTTTTTTTTTTTTTTTTTTTTTTTTTTTTTTTTGCTGTGATTTGATCAATTTAATGGGTACATGAAGAATATGAACACTTTCTTTCCAAAGAAAGCCCTGCTGACTCTAAACTTTTGAACAGTATTGTATATGGACACAACATTTGATGACTGATTCCAGTTGAATTATGGTTTTTGTTATAATTGTCTAGTTGGTGGCTATTTATGATTCCCACACAGTCACATACAGTTTTGTTGATGTGGCGCTTTGATGCATTTGTCCATTTAATTTAGGGTTCATTTTGAACACTTTCAAATTTAACTCATTTTCCCTCTATATGCCAACTCAGTTTTCTTTTGAAGCCAAATTATTTAAGTCAAAACAGGTTTTAGGACTTAATGTGTCTAAAGGTGTGTGGAGTTTCTGGCATTCAGTAATTTGGTGGGGGTTTTTTGTGTGTGTTTTTTTTGTCTCAGAATGCAAGCTATCATAAGGCAGGGTTTATGTACATTTGTCTAATCAATAAATCATCTTTCCTCAGATACTCTGTTGACATTCCTCTGGACAAAACCGTTGTCAACAAGGATGTTTTCAGGGATCCTGCTCTGAAGCGCAAAGCCAGGAGAGAGGCCAAGGTTAAGTTTGAGGAGAGGTATGTGTTTGTCACCAGATTCTCAACTACTTAATTTTACCATTAAATTGTAAGTTTGTGATCGTTAATGCTTACGTGTTAAGTTAATTTCATTTTAGTGTAGCGTGTAGACATTAAATGATTTGCTTCCTAAATTTAATACAAAATAGAGTTGTGGCAAGTTTACTTGTAGTCTTGAGGGTTGAAACCCACGTAATTCAAAGCATGCTGAATTCAGGGTCTGTTCAGAGAGATGACTGTAGGAACAGTTTGATCTTGTTGGGCACTGGACATTGTTTGCTTTGATACTCTCAGTATAAGCATGTATTGTCCTACATGTGGTCATACATTGATAATAGTGAATGTTTTCTTTTACAGGTACAAGACAGGCAAGAACAAATGGTTCTTCCAGAAGCTCCGATTCTAAGCTTTCATTGGTTTCGCAAATAAATCTGTAAAAATCCCACAAAGTGTTGTTTGCCTTATTTCTGTTATTATCTGCTTATCTTATATTATTTCTTGAGTCATGATATTTAAGGGTTAGTTCACCCAAAACATTGTCAAATTACTCACCCTGTTACAAACCTGTTAGACCTTTGTTTATCCTCAGAAGACAAATTAAGATATTTTTTATGAAATCAAAGCTCTTTCTGACCCAGCGTAGACAGCAACGCAACTAACGCGTTCAAGGACCAGAAAAGTAGTAAGAACATTGTTAAAATAGTCAATGTGACATGCATCGTGGTACTGTGGTAAACGTGTGTGTCAAACTGAGAGGGAGAAAAATTGAATAAAAGTCATTATTTTTGTTTTCTTTGCACACAAGAAGTATTCTCGTAGCTTCATAACATTACGGTTGAACCACTGATGTCACATGGACTGTTTTAATGATGTCCTTACTACCTTTCTGTGCATTAAACATGGTAGTTGCGTTTATGCATGGTCAGAAAACTCTTGGATTTGATCCAAAATATCTTAATTTTGTGCTCCGAAGATGAACGACATGAGAGTAAGTAATTAATGGCAAATTTCAGTTTTAGGTGAACTATCCCTTTAATTTTTTGATTGATTGCATACATTGCTTGATTTATAATTTCTTAGTAGAGTCATCTGTCTTGTCTGAAGTAACTTTTCACATTGTAAAATTGTGTGTCATTATTCAGAGTGTTGCATCACCTAAAATATTTGTGAACAATATTGACAGCTCTGAGCCAAGTGGTAATGCAGACCCACAAGGTTTAGTTCCTGTAACTGTTTTTAAACTCTTGAATAGTGGACTAATATAAAAGGCATAACAGCTGTGACATCCACCCTATGACAGCTATGTTTGTTAAAAATGAATGAGCTCACCTGTTGATGTGGTGAATTGCAAAATCTCAAAATAAACCCTTAGCTGTTAACCTGATTGTGATTGCTCTCTGCATGTAAAAACAAGACAAGCTTATGGTGTTAATTAGTTTATTGCATGCTAGTGTGAGGGAAATGATCTCTCAGGACTTCAGAGTGAACCCTTTTAATAAACCTCTTGAGGTTGCGAGGCTGAAAGCAAGCCATTGTTTCAGTTCTGTGTATCTTGATGGGTTGTAACTGAATTCTAATGTGTAAAAATGAATTTGACTGAGGGGAAAGCTGTATTTCTGGACACAGAAAAGAAAGCCCTGTAAATATGAGAGCTAAATTATTACGTTAAAGGGATAACTCACAAATAAATTTTAATTCTGTCATCATTTACTCACCCTCAAGTTGTTGCATCCAACCCTGTATTCATTTCTTTAATCTGGTGAACACAAAAGATATTGTTTTAATGCTTTTTGTTTGTTATTTTGAACTTTAAGTTTCAATGACCTTGGTCAAGGACCTTGATCTTGAATGGCATTGGTCTCGAAATATCTTAGGTGAGGTGCCAAATTTCTGAGAGAATCTGAGGGAGAAATGGAAAGGCAAAAACATTTACAGAAAACTAAAGGATTTTTCCAACAAAATGTTATATTAAAGCAGCAAGCAATCTCTCAATTTGGTAATTTTCCTCAGATTTGGGGAAACTGGATGGAGAAAGCATATCATTTTTCCCTTGCAACCTTCATCGTTGGAATGCATACTAGTGCTTTTTCCCCTACAGTCCAGTCTAGGATATATAACTCGTATATTAGTTTTAGTTTAGTTAGGAAACTATTATGTAACTTCTTATGTAACTCATTTTTAGAAGTCATTTATCATATATTATGTAAACACACGCTCTATAGTACGCTGTTTTAATTTTTCAGTTAATAGCAGGCATCCTGAAATATAAATAAGTGCGTTAAATTTACTTGTACCCACTATTATAATTCTGTTCTCACTGCCTAGAAGACAACTTAAGTAAAACGTGACACGACTTACCCCATTTTTTGTCGCTGCGTGACAAAAACAACCCTAAACCGTTAGTGTATTTGGCAGCAGATCGGCCGCCAGAGGGCGCAGTGTGTTTTTCATTTACACCCGCCGCGCTGCTGTGCGCATTGAGACGCTCCGACTGCACGGCGGTGGAGAGTCTCATTTCAGAATGACACGAACCGAACCGATGCACGAAACCCCTCCGGTTTAAACAAAAGGTAAGTTGTCTGCATGAGTAACCCTATTATTCCTTAATTACCTTACCCTTTCTGCTCCATTAGCTTCAAAGGCATTGAATGATATCATTGCTCTACATACAATGTGCCATCCCGCGCCATTGCGTTTAATGCGATCAGCGAAACGTTACAGCTAACGAAACTGTACTGATGGAAGACAGTCGTTATCGCAAAGGTAATCGAGGTTTTTCTAATGATCACGATGTTCTACAATCGTTTAATTTTATTCGTAACCAACGGTAGCAAACAGGTCAGTTATATTCTGTTTTTTTCTGGACAGGCAAAATTGTAGCTACCCATGATTTGATCAACTTCCTCTACTAGTGTTTCATGTCAACAGCACGTTTGGTTCTTTGTTTTTGAATTTTGGTTGTTTTTCCTGGCTTAGATAGCAGTCATAACATTTTGTTTTTAATGTAATATGCCTGAAATGTTATTTAGTAAAATATTCTGATGTAGATTAGAAAATACGGGAAAAAATAAGATTAGAAAGTAAAGGACTTTTACTAAATTTAAATGAATAAGACATTGTCTGAATTAACCAAAGGTTGTCATGATTCAGTAAGGTCTATAAATTTGTCTCTGATATTTTTCAAAGTACACTACCAGTCAAAAGTTTTTAAGCAGTATGATTTTTAATGTCTCTTCTGCTCACCAAGGCTGCATTTATTTGATCTGAAGTACAGCAAAATAGTAAATATTTGTACTATTTAAAATAACTGTTTTAAATTTGAATATATTTTAAAATGTAATTTATTGCTGTGATTTCAAAGCTGAATTTTTACCATCGTTACTTCTGTCACATGATCCTTCAGAAATCATTTTAAATTTGATTTGCTTATTATTATTATTATTATTATTAGTATTATTATGTTAAAAGCAGCTGAGTAGAATTTTTTTTCAGGTTTCTTCAATGAATAGAAAGTTCAGAAGAACAGAAGTTATCTGAAATATAAATCTTTTGTAACATAAATGTCTTTATCATCAATTTTGATCAATTTAAAGCATCCTTGCTAAATAGCAGTATTAATTTCTATAATTTCAAGTGTATAATGTTACAAAAGCTTTTTATTTCAGATAAATGCTGATCTTTGGATCTGTCTATTCATCAAAGAATCCTAAAAAAAGTGCTCAACTGTTTAATAATAAATAAGAATGATGATGATGATGATGATAATAATAATAATAATGATAAATAATGATAATAATAATAAGAAATGTTTCTTAAGCATCAGATCAGCATATTAGAGTGATTTCTGATAGATCGAGTGACACTGAAGACTAGAGTAATGATGCTGAAAATTAAGCTAAAATATATTAAAATAGAAAGCAGTTATTTTAAATAGTAAAAATATTTCACATTATTACTGCTTTTGCTGTATTTTGGATCAAATAAATGCAGGCTTGGTAAGCAGAAGAGACTTCTTTAGAAATATGAAAAATATTAATGTTCAAAAACTTTTGACTGGTGATAAATGTTATACAATTTTTTTTAAACTAATGTAATTTTCCCTCATGTCTCAACAATCATGTTTATTATGTATATGCAGCAGTATTATCTGTATTGCATCATCTGTGAGTTGTGTTTGATGTCGTTTTAAATGAAGGGATGTGAAGTAGTAAGATAAGAGCCGTTTGGGGTTTGTTTTGCATCTCTACAAATGATGGACTGCACTTCAGCAGTTATTCTAGAGTGTCATAACACAAGAGATTGAAATATTTGCGCTGATCAAAATGACACCATTGCAGCAGAAATCTGTGATGCGTGTTAGCAGCCGCTCCCGTACTTCATAAATGCGTCAGGGCAACATTTGATCGACTTTGTGCTCACAGATGAATATCTGTTCTGTTGATCTTTTACTTAGTTGCATATGGATTTTCATTTCTGTGTCAGTAGCCTAAAGCTGTAATGGCTCTAGCTTTTGCATTCTTGTCAGTATTGTAGGTATGTTTAATGTTTAAAATTTTTTAGTGCACATGTGTTGTTGGTTTTTCCCTATAGTAGTATGCTGGTATTTTCATATGTTTTGTGTATGACTTTGTGTAACATAAAAGAAGAGATTTTGAAGTATGTTGATGAGCAAACAGTTTCAGTTTTTTTTTTTCCTCCCATACAATAGAAGTCAGTGGGAACTGAAACCGCTTGTTACTAAAATTATTCAGCATGTCTTCTTTTATATTCAACAGATGAAAGTCATACAGGTTTGCAGGTTTGGAACAGGAGGGTGAGCAAATGATGGCAGAAATTTCATTTAAATCCTCCTGACTACACAAATCTTTTACACTGAACACATTGCATGCTGAATGCATCCAGGTTGCACTCCTGATGTCGGTCAAAGTCTCACGCTGAATTGTTTCTTAGTTTACTGGCTTCTGCAGGAGTAGTATAGGGTATGGGGAGTGTGACCCACCCATAGCTGTGTGCTCAATAGATAAGATATCAGTACGCTGTGCTGTGCCATTATGATCATCACCGCCTGTAGCGGTTGCCTTCTCTTTATATCTGCATTCATGTTTGCATAAATGTAGCAGATGACATTGTTATTCAGATGGTTGAGGAGGTCAGCTATTATACAGGACCATGAAAATAAATATGACCTACACATCTGTGTCTATACTGTCAACCTCTCTGTTGTGTTTTTCAGGTGGGCCGGCAGGATGGGGGAAGGGCCTGGAGTCAGGCCTTCGGCTGCTATTACACCCGTGCAGCAGATGCTGGCGTCTGGCACTGGGGCTGTACTAACATCTCTTTTTGGTGAGGAAAAGAATTTGCACAATCGTTTCACTATTCAGTAGAAATTCTGAACGTGTTTGTGATTTCACTTCCTGTATTTGTCCATTTTTTTTTTTTGTTGTGTGTGCAGAAATCCCCAAAAAATAATGTGCATGATTCTTTTTAATGCACATGCACTATCCTTTAAGTATGGGGTCAATCAGTTTTTCAATACTTTTATTCATCAAGGATGCATTTAATTGATCAAAAATGACCAAAAAGTGATCAAAATGATAATAAATAAGAAATATTTTGCGGAGTTATTTTATTTGTGGTGTGCTCTGATTAGCCAGCTATTCAGTGCGTTGTGATTGGCTGAATACCTCAAGCCCGTAATGGAAATGTTACGCCCCTTACCATGTTGTGATGTCTTGTCCCGGCACGACGAGACAAAAACAATAAAACCCATTATAAATGAGACATTTGTTGTATCTAGTGAGGACTTAATTACTGAGTATTAGGAACGGGACGATAAATCGTTGCAACGCAAATCAAGAAATGATTCAGCATCGATTTTGAGTTTTCCAAACATGTCGCAAATCTTTTCCAAATCGATTCTGAGCTTAGTTTTGAACCGCAGATGGCACTGCTTGCTTTAGAAACAGCCGTGCTCTGCTTGTTTCCAAATCCTTACATGCTTGAACCTAAAATAATCATTCATACAATTCGAAAAGCATTCTGAGCCGAGGTCAAATTACATGACTCAGCCGAACACACAAGTGCTCTTCAGCACTCTTCTTTGTGAACACTCGAGTGTGCGGATAAAAACTAGGTTAGAGCGCCATCTGCTGTTGAAATCTCAGCTTAAAATCGATACCAAAGAAAATAGCGACGCATTTGAAAGATCTCAGAATCAATCCACGAATCGCTTTATCGTCCCATCCCTACTGATTATAATGACACATAGTGTCTTTTTACGTGTTGCGTTGCGCTGCATAAACATAACACCATGTCTGCATTTGTTATCGTAAAAACGACAAACAACAAGCACTACTCTACACTGCTCAAAACTCGCATTTGAATAGCCAAAAGCAAATTCTTTTAATATGACAACGTACTTACAGGCTGTGAGTCAGCAGCGGCAGACTGTGCTTGCAAATTTGGAATTGCCCCACTTTATAGTGTACACATTGCAGGCTACTCTCCCAGGTTCAAGAAACAGTCCTCCATAAAATGCGCTGCACACACTCGAATATTTGCGTTGTACTGTTCTGGAATAATCTTGTAAATATAACTTAACCACTGATTTCTAGTTGTGTCCTCATTTGAAGGGCCAAACGCTTTTAATAAAAGTTATGCCTTCTTTCATTGTGTATACATTTGGGTGGTGTTATGCAAATCTTCCCACACCGTGACGTAGACATGTGGTGCCGTTTTTGAATGAGCCATTTTAGGAAGGTGTGGCTGAGTTTTAACTTTTATCAAGAATATCTCTTTGGGTTTGAGACTTTAATCTTTGCAACTTTACTGATCTTATATATGCACAAACAGCTTGTAACACTCCATCCATGAAGGAAAACATGAAATTGCATCATATGACCCCTTTAAGACAAAATTGTGCTTTTTCTCTTTTTCCCTCTCTCTCTGCAGTCACACCATTGGATGTAGTAAAGATTAGACTTCAAGCCCAGCAAACTCCCCTCTATCAAGGTACATATATTAATCAACTTCTTAATTTTCACAGACAGATTGACAGATGATTGAACGGTGAACTTCATGCGTTCACATACCAGTTCAACATCAATGTTTTTTTTTCCTCCTGCTCTATTTAGGTTTTTAGCTGAAATGTGTGTCTTAAAGCTGAAGGGATTAATTTTTGTGCTACTAGCATCAACAATTAGAATAGCAAAAGTAGTGACTGCTAACAAACAGGTTTCTTAAAAACACTCTTGCCTGCCAGTGCTTGCTAAACTCAGTTCTGCCCTAAACTAACACCACTCAGTATTGATATGTTGTAGATATGTCAGTCAGGATCCAAACAAAGCAAAGTTTTTATAGCACTACAGTTTTTAAAGGGTTAGTTCACTCAAAAATGAAAGTTCTGTCATTAATTACTCACCCTCATGTCGTTCCTTACCCATAAGACTTTTGTTCATCTTCAGAACACACATTAAGATCTTTCTAATGAAATCCAAGAGCTTTCTGACCCTGCATAGACAGACAGCAATGCAAGGCCCAGAACAGTTGTAAGGACATTGTTAAAATAGTCCATGTGGCATCAGTGGATCAACCGTAATGTTATGAAGCTACAAGAATACTTTTTGTGCACAAAGAAAACAAAAATAATGACTTTATTCAACAATTTCTTCTCTTCTGTTTTAATCAATGGGTGAACTATCCCTTTGAATGTTTTGGGGACATTGACTTGCAAACGGCTTACATACAGTTGTCAATGCATTTTAAGCTGGAATAGAATTATTTGACCTATTTCAGCCTAAATACCAGCAGAAATGAAGCTACACTGTCATTCAGATTCATAAGATTTTTGAATGTGTTTGAAAGAAATCTCACCAAGGCTGCATTTATTTGATCCAAAAATTGAACAAAACAGTAATATTGTGAAAAATGTTTGAAGTTTAAAGTATCTGTTTTTATTTAAATATATTTTAAAATGTCATTTATTCCTGTGATGGTAAAGCTTAATTTTAATTAATTCTTAAGTCTTATCTTCTTTGGTGAATAGAATACTATGCTAAAACAGCATTTCAAATAAAATTTCAAATGAATGTCTTTAGGAATGTTATAAATGTCTTTACTGTCACTTTTGATCAATTGAATGCATCCTTGCTGGATGACCGGTTTCTCAGTTGTTTATTTTTTTATAAAGTGTACTGACCCCTAACATTTTAACAGTAGTATATTATCTAACAACCTGCTGTAAGCTTTTGATAACACAGTGCACATAGCAAATGCAAAACAGCGTGAGGCCTATGAGCTGTCTTTTTCTCTCTCTTGTAGCCGTAGCATCAGAGTCGAGGCCCTGGGCTGGGGTCATCCGCCCTTCAAAATGTGAGTATGTGTACCGCATGAACTGTCATCTATGCTCATGGTCTCCTCCCAAAGCCCAGCAGCTCGCTTCACTAACGCTCACTAACTACCACTCAAAGAAGTACAAACACGCATTCTGCAAAACAGCTAAATCACACAATGTGGACAACATTTTGGCTAATTTACCACATCTCCGAAAAGCTAAACTCAAGGTCCCGTTGCAAACAGACCTGCCAAATGTGCACAAAATACAACAACAAGTTTAAAAAATGCATTTAGTAAATATTTCAGAGGTCTGCTCTGCTGTGTATAAATGTTTATTCAGCATGTTTATGGCAGTGGACCATTGACAGTACTCGTTAGGACAAACTAAAATCCATGCCAGGTAGCCCTACCTTGAACCTGTCTTGTGTACTGGCCAGAAATAGTAGAAAGACTACTTGTTTGTGCCAAGGCTGGATTTGGTACAACTTTCGCAGCATGGTCAATGCCATGGTCGCTAATATTTATAGAGCCTCTTATCTAAGACCTCAGTCCTAATCACTAAATTCTTTTAAATTATTGGACTTTTACTTAGAAGTCCCAATGTCAAGGCATCACGTGGTTGATGTACTCTAGGTATGTAAATACAACAATCAAAGACTATTGAGGCTGCATACCACGTAGGCAATTAGTTTCTTTTTCTTTTATATATTTTTTTACCGTATTGTTGGCAGTGTTGCAAGGTAAAAGAAGCGTCAGATCTTTTTTTCTACATTATGATTTTCAGAAATGTAGAGCATTGACTGTTCATCACCTGTTCAGTTGTTGATTGGATGGAGGCAATTGTGAATGCAAGGTTGCCATTAATTGTAAGAACAGGACAGGGTTTAAGTGCACTAAGTGAGTGGAGAAGTCCAGCGTACGTCACCAAAGACAAGTCTGTTTCAATAACAGTGAAAAAATTGTGACCCTGGTCCACAAAACCAGTCATAAGGTTCAATTTTTTGAAATTAAGATTTATACATCATCTGAAAGTTGAGAAAATAAGCTTTCCATTGATGTGTGCTTTGTTAGGACAATATTTGGGCGAGAGACAACTATTTGAAAATCTGGAATCTGAGGGTGCAAAAAACTAAATATTGAGAAAATTGCCTTTATAGTTGTCCAAATGAAGTTCTTAACAGGGCTTATTACTAATCAAAATTAAGTTTTGATATATTTACGGTAGGAAATGTACAAAATTCCTTCATGTAACATGATCTTTACTGAATATCATAATGATTTTTGGGATAAAAGAAAAATGTACCATTTTGACCCATACAATGTATTTTTGGCTATTGCTACAAATATACCCGTGCTACTTAAGACTGGTTTTGTCATCCAGGGTCACAAAGATAAATGTCATTTCATACTGACTTTACATCATACAACATAGTGTATAGTGTACAGTTGTTGTCATAACTTTAACCAATCAGAATGCAAGTTGGCATTTAAAATGCTACCGTAACCAACTGCAAGACTGAAAATGAAGTGTTTTGAAATGTTTTTTGATAGATTATTCCAGTGGTAATGTATGTACAAATGTATTACAAATTACATTCATGCTACTACATTTTGTCTGTTTTTAGGGAAATGCTTCCTCTATTGTAACGGGTTGATGGACCACATCTATGTGTGTCAGAATATGTCAAGCTGCTCCAGCTGGTACAAAACCCCTACCCACTTCAGCGGGACTGTGGTGAGAATTCGTTTGCACCTTCCATACTGTGATTCCAAGTTTCTGTAATCACACAAATTCGTAATTCATTTTTTGTTTATCAGGATGCATTTGTAAAGATCACCCGGAATGAGGGGCTCAGGTCTTTGTGGAGCGGACTTCCTCCCACACTGTAAGTCCAGTGTCAAAATGCCAGTGTACAGTAACATGAAAACATGAAATTTTTGTGTGTGTGTATATCTATTTATAAAGTGTGTGCTCTAACTCTAACTCATACTAAAGACTTGGATTCTAATCAAACAAGTGCAGTGTTTTGCTAACTTGTAGATCATTAAATAAGTCAGATTTTAATTCCATAAATGCTTTGATGATAAAATCAGTGAGTGAATGATTCTATAGACTGATTCAGACTCGAGTGTATTAAAGTGATCCATTAAAAAAACAGCCTTGTATGGGTCATTATTTGAAAATAAAATGACAGTAGTCATGCTGTTTACCGAATAGCTGTGCAGCAGACGCTGTGTAAGCAAATGACCCTTTGACTTTGTAAATCTATAAATAACATGTTAATGATTGACCGTCTGGATCAAGTTCATTGTGATTAACCTTTGTGGGGGGTTGGTTCATTTGAGCACATGGCCTAACAAACCAGCAAATAAGAAGAAACATGAATCTTTGAAATGACACATTTGTAATTAGTGGATAAGTTAATTTCAATGAACTGATTGGTGTGTTTGTGTTTGAAGGGTGATGGCGGTTCCTGCCACAGTCATCTATTTCACCTGTTACGACCAGCTGCGAGACTTCCTGCGTTATGGCATGGGCTATCAGGGAGACCATATTCCCCTCATAGCAGGAGGGTTAGCAAGATGTGAGTATTTACTTAGCCTTCCTGTCTCCTCCAAGCATCTTTTACAGAACTGCAGTATTGTACTGTGTATTATGAGGATCTTATAATGGTATTACACACACACACACAAATGCACATGTATGTGACCCTGGTTCACAAAACCAGTCATAAGGGTAAATGTTTTGGGTCAATTTACATCATCTGAGAGCTGAATAAAAAGGCTTCAACTATACGAACTATACGTTTTATAAGTGAGGAATAATTGACGACAGGCCGTTGAATTCTTAGAAAATAATGCATACCCGAGGTGGTGATACGGCCACGACGAGAAGCAGAGTTTTGGTTCTTTCGATGTTTTAGGCTGTAAGTACCTTTGAAATAACTGAAATCATGTGGCTAAGTGATATAGACATGTAATACTGTCAAGAGCTGCTTGGAATTACATTTTTGTCAGCCAATCAGATTGAAGCATTCAACGGACTCATAGTATAAAAAAAAAGCAGTAAGCCCCGTGAAGCTGTGGTTTACAGTGAATTTATAACAGCTTCCACTTCCTGTTGTGCCTAACAATGCCCCTTAGCTGTTATAAATTTACTGTAAACCACAGCTTCTTGGGGCTTATTGCTTTATTATGCTGTATATTTATAATGTAATGATTGCTAAATTCAATTCTAGTGTTTAGAATGATTTATTTAAATGCATTTAGACCAAAAGAAAACACATAATGTTACTATCTGTGCATCCCTAGTTTTGTTTTCCCAGTGTTCTGTTCGATCGTTGCTGCTGTGGTGTGATCTCTGTTGTCAAGTTATTGACGTCTCTCTCTGTGCTGCTCAGTGGGAGCAGTGTCTGTGATCAGCCCTCTGGAGTTGGTTCGGACTAAGATGCAGTCCCGCAAGCTACCGTACAGCGAGCTGATGGTGTGTATCCGCTCCGCTGTGGCTCAGGACGGCTGGTTATCTCTGTGGAGAGGCTGGGGACCCACTGTCCTACGGGACGTGCCCTTTTCCGGTCAGTGACCTGTACGCTTTCTGGCAGTACGATGCTGAACTGATGTTCCCCAGATGCAATGTTTGACTGTTTTTGTGTTTTTCCCCTTAGCCCTGTACTGGTTTAACTATGAGCTAGTGAAGGCACAGCTGTGTGAGCGGTACAGGGCACCACAGACCTCATTCACCATCAGTTTTACAGCAGGGGCCGTCTCAGGAGCTGTGAGTATACTCTCAAAAGCCAGATATGATTGATTGAAGTTCACTTTATTTTCAAGTGACACATTAAAATAAGGAACACGATGGCTGTAAATTAATATAGTGGAGTTTATGAATGATTACGTAAGGCTATGGTGAGAAAAAAAAGATAAAACAATGTGAGCAGAGCGTGATACCTTATCTGGCCTGACTGAATTACAGTAAGGTTATTTTGCATGAGAACAAATATTGAGCCGACTTTTGTCCCAGATGAATGTAGGACACAAGTGCAGCTGGTCTTTTGAATTAAATGGTTAAGTTACTTTTTGTATATTCTTACTACATACTTAACATTACTACATTATTTAAATGTGTTGGTTTTGCAGTGAAAATAGTTTTCTCTCTCTAAGAAGTTATCTTCTGCTTGATCATTTATTTGATTAAAATAGAATAAAAAATGGTAATATTGTGAAATACTATTATAATGTAGATTAACTGTTTTCTATTTGAATATATTGTAAAATGTAATTTATTCCTATGAAGGCAAAGCTGAATTTTCAGCATCATTACTCCAGTCTTCAGTGTCACACGATCCTTCAGAAATCATTTTAATATGCTGATATGCTGAAATATTTGCTAATTTTTTTTTTTTATGGAAACTGATACAAACTTATTTTTCTTTGATGAATAGAAAGTTTAGAACAGCATTTTTTTAAAAATGTTTTTATATAACATTCTGCCATTTTGAAACCACCTGAATTAAAGTATTAATAAAAGAATGAATGTCTATCATACCATCCTGGCTTACCAGAATATACTTTTTTTATTTATTTATTTATTTATTTATTTATTTATTTTTGGACAGATCGCTGCAATTCTGACCCTGCCGTTTGACGTGGTGAAAACACGCAGGCAAATCCAGTTAGGAGAAATGGAGGCTCTTGGAGGTATAGCAGCTTCTGTAGTTTCACCTGTTAACACATTAGAAAGAGTACAGTAATACAACCTGCGTATTGAGTGGCCTGTGATGTCATTAGGTGACGTTTCACTTTTAAAAACAATTGGGAGCTGATTACTTAAGCTAGATTTAATTACATTTATCAGGCTTCAGATTTCATGACCTTTTGACCTTTCACAGCAGTCTCTGTGAAGAAACCGTCCTCCACATGGAACATGATGAGGAATATCTGGATTGACATGGGATACAGGGGTTTGTTTGCAGGTAAGCTCCAATATCTAATGATATTGACGTCAGAGTAGTTATATAACTTTACCAGCCAAACTAGAGAATGACATCAGTTAAAAGAGGCCTGTTTGTGACAGTTAGGATTAGGGCTGCACAATATATTAAAATAAAATCAATATCGTGATATGGCCTATTGCCTTCCTCAAATCGCACAGGCTGCTATTTCAGTAAATACAGCTCGTCAAAAGAATCTGCACAAGGTAAATTAATTTACCAAAATAAGAGGGATCATACAAAATGCATGTTATTTTTTTTTTTATTTAGTACTGACCTGAATAAGATATTTCACATAAGAGAGGTTTACATATAGTCCACAAGAGAAAATAGTTGAATTTATGTGACCCTGTTCAAAAGTTTACATACACTTGTTTCTTAATACTGTGCTGTTACCTGAATGATCCACAGCTGTGTTTTGTTTGTTTGTTTGTTTGTTTTGTTTAGTGATAGCTGTTCATGAGTCCCTTGTGTGTACTGAACAGTTAAACTGCCCACTGTTCTTCAGAAAAATCCTTCAGGTCCCACAAATTATTTGGTTTTTCAGTATTTCTGTGTATTTGATGATGTTGAGATCCATCTTTTCACACTGAGGACAACTGAGGGACTCATGCAAATATTACAGAAGGTTTAAACACTGACTGATGCTGGGGGCTGAAAACTTTTTGAATTTGAAGATCAGGATAAATTTAATTTATTTTGTCTTCTGGGAAATTTAAGTATCTTCTCTAGCTTTTGAAGGGCAGCACTAAATGAGGAGAAAAAAGATATTTAGGCAACATAAGAAAAATGTACACATCTTCATTCTGATCAAAAGTTTTCACCCCCGACTCTTAATGCATTTTTTTTTTCCTTCTGAAGCATCAGAAAGTGTTTGAACCTTCTGTAATAGTTGCATATGAGTCCTCAGTCATTCTCGGTGTGAAAAGATGCATCTCAAAATCATACAGTCATTGTTGGAAAGAGTTCAAATACACAATGCTGAAAAAACAATTTTCAGAAATTTCAGCAAAACCAATTTGTGGGACCTGATAAATTTTCCTGAAGAACAGCAGACAGATTAACTATTCAGGACAAACAAGGAACTCATGAACAACTATCACTAAACAAAAAAACAAATCTCTTGTGTGAAATATCTTATTCAGGTCAGTACTAATTAGAAAATAACATGCATTTTGTATGATCCCTCTTATTTTGGTAAAACAATTAACATTTTGCAGATTCTTCAAGGTGTATGTAAACTTTTGACTTCAACTGTATATGTGCTACTGGTTTCAGAGTGAAGCGGGCATTTACAAGTGTAGTCAGGGGTCTCCAAACTCTATTCTGGAGGACTGATGGATGACAGCATTGATTATTTTTTTTTTTTTCAACTTAAGGCACTCAGAGCGCTTCTAACAAAAACACAAGGTGCAGCAGGTGGCAAAAAAGTGAGGTGCATAAACAGCGAGCAAAACGCTCACTAAACAATTTAATAAGGCATCTCTCACTGCAAGAAATGCGTTCTGTCTGATCGAGGCCTTACGTCATAATGTCACAAAATCTGAAGCGAGTCGTTTTCTGATCTTGGTTTCAATAAAAGCTGTTGTTGAACTAACAAGGAAGTTTTGAGCCCTGAAACTCACGGGATGTTTTTATAGTATGGTGACCTCTTACATGTCAAAACATCAAAGAAAATTAGATTTTCAATTCATGACCCCCTTAAATGTAATAGTAAGTGATAATGTTGTATACGTTCAGTTAACAGCTTTGCTTTTTTTTTTTTTTCAGGTTTTCTTCCAAGAGTGATTAAAGTTGCTCCAGCCTGTGCAGTCATGATCAGCACTTATGAGTTCGGCAAGACTTTCTTTCAAGAGCGTAATCTGAATCAGGCAAGATGTGGACTTTGAGATGAGCCAGAGGACCAGAGGTTGGTCCAGGATGATGAGGAAGCTGAGAGACTCCTTCTTGCCAACTACTGCAGACACTGATGACTTTAGCCAAGCGTTGAGTTAGTTCTCTGAAAAAAACTCTAATTGTTGGGTGATGTGCCTACCGACTGGCACAAGGACTCAAAAGAGTGAGACTTAAACCACTACTTTGCATCTGAGATGAAGGACTTGTGTTACGACGCATCAATAAATGCACAGTTTCCCCACAAACCCTGCGATGCCTTAAGGAACAATACCAAAGCATGCTGGCAGAAACACTACCTCCCCATAATGCCCCACTTATTGAAATGGCTGCCGCCGAACGTGACATCCAGGTTGTATCTGCAATGCATGACTTGAGTCCCTTTTATTAAAGACACAGTGCTGCCCTCTGCTGTTCATGTTGAAGAAACCTCAGACTGAATGGATAAACTACTCAATACTGAGCTGTACTGTGTCTTCATTTTTAGCAGGAAAAAAAAAATCAAAGTGATTTATTATTTTATTTAACTGGTTTTTTTTTTGCAAATATTTAATTCTCCTAAAGTATAAGACTTGTCCCTTGTATGGGCACTGGACTCATTTTTTTTTAAGTTTTGTTTCATGCATTGAGAATGTAATGTACTTTTTTTTTTTTTTGTTTTCTTTTTTTTTAAAGTAAGGATTGTTTAGGTGTGTAGTGGATGGGTCTCTGGTCTTGTCCTGTTAGCTACACCTGTTCACTGCATTTAGTTCAGACATTGAACTGCTGTAAAACTTACTGCTGATTTGAAATTAGACAGTTCTCAGATTTTATTTAATAAAAGACCTTTAAAAAAACTCTTCATCTTAAAACTTTAATTTTGAGACAACTTAATGTGTATAACTGCACTATACATGAAGCATACTACATAAATTAGTCGTAGATTGCATTTTTGAGTTAATGTGAGAGAAACTATCTATGAAATAACTGAATATGTCTAAGACGGATATGTTACAACAGCAAATATCTGGCATTTTGAATGAGTGTTTCTATATTATGAGAGTGAATGGTGACCACAGCTGTTACTGGTCCCCATCCACTTTAATTGTATGGAGAAAAAAAAAAAAAAAAGTCGGGACATTCTGCTGAATATTTTCTATTGTGTTACACCCTAGATAGACAGACACGCAGGGGTGGACCAACATGAGGGTGAATAAATGATAAAAATTTAATTTTGGGGCGGAAGTAAACTCGGTAGTTTATGTTTGTTTTTTTGTTTGCTTGTTTTTATATGATTACATTTGTGTAATGATTAATTTGTTTATAGATATTTTATAGCACACTTAAAAGCAAGACACAATTAAATCAATATTTTATAAGCATCAGCATGCCTATTTTTATTCTTGGTTTGGTGGTGTACATTTTTATGACTTTTTTTTTTGCATATTATTTACTGATTCTATGTTCAGCCATGTTATTTATTATCACTTAGAATAATAATAGTAGGGAAGAGCAAGTATTTTATAGTATTTTTGGACTTGTGTAAATCACTTTTTTTCATAACTACAATGTATATGATTTACCCCAAAAGAATTAAAGTGAAATGTGACAACATGCCCCGTAGGTGGAGTACATTATAACATCTGAGGGTCGCATTGTAACATGACCATATGACAGCTTTAAATGTTATTTGATCTAGTGAAGAAATTATACAAGGCAAACTAAAATATTTTGTCAATAACATAAAATTATAAACTTTTTCAAATAAATAATTGGGGTTTTTTTAAGAATTGAAAATAATTTAATTTTGGAGTTTGAGAATGAACACATCGCAAGCATGCTCGGGACGGCCCTGATCGCAATACACAGCTATACAGTATAGTTAAAACAATGTGGGCAAATAGATGAAAAAACACAAGAAAAGAGGGTTTGCACTTAGTCACCATTTGGTCATTTACCCGGATGCGCAGCCATATTGGAGATATGTAAACAATAGCATGGATTGCATGGTTAACGTACTACTGAATACATTGTTCTGCTAATTTATGCTGTTTAAACCACAGGGAAAACGTGTGGAGGCTAAATCATATATGAATGACTTAGTAAGTAGGAAAGGGTGCAATATTTTGACAAACTTTAATAGGTGGCAAAGATATGTACGAGGAGTATTAATTAAGATATTATTTCACCTACCTGACTAAAAATGATAAGAACAAAACGATGTTGTCAAGATTCTTGCCCTGGAAATCCTCGTTTAGTTTGGCCAACCAAAACGCCTTTTGTTCCTCAGAAAGATTTTTGCACTCTTTCTTTTGATTTGTTGTAACTCTTGGCAGTCTATAGTACGCCAAATGTTTATCCCGATCCGACCGATTGGTTCAGCCCAAAACATGACAATAATTGACCATTGTCAACAGCAATAATCAGCAAAATATACAAATTGAAAACACTATATAGTTCAAAACAATGTGGGCAAATAGATGAAGAAACACATTCACAAAACAGGAGATACATAAACGAACCAAAATGCTTTCTAAACATTAAACACTGACTGTCAGTCTATATTCACCTGTTTCTAGAGGTTTTTCATTAAAATTCATTACAGTAAATGGTGTAAATTACATCGCTAATGTCATAAAATAGCACAGTATAATAGTGGGACACATTGTAACGCAGTGTTACAACAAAAACTGCGAAACTGGAATTTAAAACTGTTAAGTGTCTTCTGCTAGTGTCTATCTAAACTGACAACAGATTGGAGATTAAAATAGTACCAGATTTGTCTCATTTTAAATTAATTCTAAAAACTGAGGTGAAAAATTTACTTAAGCCAAAAATGTATGATAAAATAAATGTTCATGACATCTTCAAAAGATTTTAGATTTTGGCGCACTTTATTCTCTATATAGTGTTAAAATGACAACTAGTAAATTCCGTAAATTTTGTTATGCTAGCCTGTGAGGAAACTTTAAAACCACGTGTTACAACTAAACCCGCGCACCTCTACTGAGAAAAACATGTGCAAAGAAGATTAAAATAACTTCTTTAGTTGCATATATCATATTTACAAAACAAGTATTTTACACATTTATTTGACATTTAATTTGAAACAAAATGAATATTCACGGCACAAGTTGAACATTTCAAATTTTAATATGTGGAGTACAGTGCATTACTCGCCCATAGAGGGCGACCGCACTAGAGGATCATAACGTACAAGAGACGTAAGCAGTGACGCACACGCGTCGAACGCGCATTTTGCTTTAAAAGGAAGCGCCGCCTCTCAGTCGTTCTCTTTCAATCGGACCGGAGACAAAATGGTGAGTGTTCAACTCTCCTTCACAATCTAACCTAAATCAAAGTCATCCATCTGTTTTTAAACACATCCTATTCTATATATTACACGTAGATGGTAAACGAATGTTTTGTCGTGTATATAGATTGCAACTGCAGCTCCAGAGTTAATTTGCACATGGAGTGCGATTCACTGTGGGGGAAAATGGCAGCGTTCTGCTCCGTTTTGAGATCTTAACTGATAAAAGATTTAAATGCGTTTTTAAAAAGCACAAGAATGAACGTGGAATATTATAGACTATTCTGGCTGTCGAAATGTGCTTTTATTAAGTTTTTATTGTCGTTATGGGGGATGTGTTTCTGCAATGCGTTTTAGGGCCTATCAAGTGAAGTGTCACTAGATAAAGGGACAGTCAGCAGTTTTTAGTATGTCTGTTCCCACGTGGAGACTCATTTAATGTAGTTGATTCTTTTTAGGATACCTGCGATTTTCATGCAATAAAACGTTTGACGTGCGCTTTATGAAACTTAAAAGGTTGAGTTTGTGTTTTTTTTTTTTTTTTTTTAAAGAAATTGCCTTTTAAAGTTGTCCAAATGAAATTTAGGAATGCAAAAAATTAATTTACAAAATATCTTAATGGAACATGAGCTTTACTTTATTTGAATTATTTTTGGCATAAAAAAAGAAATCAATGATTTGGACTCATGCAATGTATCATTGCCTATTGCTACAAATGTACCCGTGCTGCTTGTGACTGGTTTTGTGGTCCAGGGTCACAAATCTGTTATCTGGTTTAGTTTGTTTTTTTTTGTTCCATGATTGTTACAAAAGTTCAGTAGATTCTGATTATGAATTCTCTTTTTGTAGTCTCACCGTAAATTTTCGGCCCCACGCCACGGCTCTCTGGGCTTCTTGCCCCGCAAGAGATGTAAACGCCATCGTGGTAAGGTGAAGAGTTTCCCCAAAGATGATCCCAGCAAGCCTGTTCACCTGACTGCTTTCCTTGGCTACAAGGCTGGCATGACCCACATAGTTCGTGAGGTCGACAGACCTGGCTCTAGTAAGTTTAACTCGAAGCCTTCAGATACTGTTGCATGTAAAAATGTAAAATCTACTTGTCTTTTAGAGCAGGGGTGCCCAACCCTGTTCCTGGAGATCGACCTTCCTGCAGTGTTTAGTTCCAACCCTAATCAAACACACCTGTCTGTAAGTGCTCCTTCAGATCCTAATTAGCTGGTTCGGGTGTATTTGGTCAGGGTTGGAGCTGAACTCTGCAGGAAAGTCGATCTCCAGGACCAGGGTTGAGCACCCCTGTTTTAGAGTGTCTGCCAGTGATGATATTCTCGACGGGCGGACATATTTGGGCCTTCAGCCCTTGCTGAATGTCGAGTTCTGAGCGCAGTTTCATAACTTTTAAAATCCTGATCCTAAACCTGCTTTCTGGTGTTCAATTAAATTAACTTAAGCTTCTCGTTTCTAATAGAGGTCAACAAAAAGGAGGTGGTTGAGGCAGTGACCGTTGTGGAGACTCCTCCCATGATTGTAGTGGGTGTTGTTGGATACGTCATGACCCCTCGTGGCCTGCGCTCTCTAAAGACAGTCTTCGCCGAGCACATTAGTGATGAGTGCAAGCGTCGCTTCTACAAGAACTGGTAAGACTTTGTTTTGGAGACTTCAGATTTGGTTGAGTGTTTAGTCTGGAGCACATAGTTGCTGGCCAGATTAAACATCTTGTGTTTTTCTGAGCCAGTCTAATGTATCGGTGTGGTGCAGCTCCGCTCAGGTGCCTAGTGCCCTGATGAGCTCCGGGCTCCTCTGGCCGGTGGAAAGGGCTCCTTAGAAACCGTGCCATGAGCCGAAATGACCTAGTGCTGTCGACGCCTCCCCTTCTCCATGAGGATGGGCAAGCAGCCTCGCCCAGTCTCCTTCCACTGGCCTGCTGGGCTATGAAGGAACTGTGTGCCAACCTTTCTTTGTGCCACATTCAGGTACAAGTCCAAAAAGAAGGCCTTTACCAAGTACTGCAAGAGGTGGCAAGATGAAGAGGGCAAGAAGCAGCTGGAGAAAGACTTTGCCACCATGAAGAAGTACTGCCAGGTCATTCGCATCATTGCCCACACACAGGTGAGTGTAGTCGCACACAGTAGTTTTCAGTTGCAAATGCGACTGAAATGGTTGCACTGTAGAGCCCCGTTTATAAATGTTGTATGACTTGCGTATTTTATACAAATTGCGTCCCTTTTATTTATTGGAATTGGAGCTTTATTAACTATCCACTTTCTGTAGATGCGCCTGCTGCCTCTCAGACAGAAGAAGTCTCACTTGATGGAAATTCAGCTGAACGGAGGCTCCATTGCTGATAAGGTTGACTGGGCCAGAGAAAAGCTTGAGCAGCCCGTTCCCATCGTTAACGTCTTTGGTCAGGATGAGATGATTGACGTTATCGGTGTTACCAAGGGTCACGGATACAAGGGTAGGTGGATGGCTTTTTGTTTAACATCTGTCTGCTCCTTTGAATTTTGACAAGCATTGTGCATGTAATGATGAAAGACATGGATTAATCGCGTCAGGCATGGCGCCCGAAACGCATGAGGAAACTTCCCATGCTGCCTTCCTTCTGACAGCACACTATAGCCTTAAAGCAAATGAGCTTCTAAAAGCACTTTCTAATCAAAGAACTGTTTCTGTAGGTGTGACGAGCCGCTGGCACACAAAGAAGCTGCCCCGTAAGACCCATCGTGGTCTGCGTAAGGTGGCCTGTATTGGAGCCTGGCATCCGGCCCGTGTGGCTTTCTCTGTGGCTCGTGCCGGTCAGAAGGGCTACCACCACCGCACTGAGATCAACAAGAAGGTAAGGCCTCTGAATTAGACCCTGTAGGATCAACTTTACACATCTCTTGTGTTTCTCATGATGTTTTGCTTTTTAGATCTACAAGATTGGTGTGGGCTATCACACCAAAGATGGAAAAGTGGTTAAGAACAACGCCTCCACTGAATACGATCTGTCCAACAAGAGCATCAACCCCCTGGTGAGTGTGCAGATGTTTGCCTTGTGTAATATTCAGTTCATTCACGCTGTGTAGTCTTGAGGTTAAGCTAACTTGCTTTTCTGTGTTAGGGTGGCTTTGTGCACTACGGTGAGGTGACCAACGACTTTGTCATGCTGAAAGGCTGTGTGGTCGGAACCAAGAAGAGGGTTTTGACCCTGCGCAAGTCTCTTCTGGTCCAGACCAGCCGTCGTGCCCTGGAGAAGATCGAGCTCAAATTCATCGACACCACCTCCAAATTCGGTCATGGACGTTTCCAGACCATCGAGGAAAAGAAGAGCTTCATGGTGAGTGCATGAATGCATTAGGAGCCTCTGGTTATCTTTGCTGTGACCCGAGCACTCGGGATCAGACTGGCCCCAAAAATATCCGTCTGAATTAGGCCACGAGGCATTGGCGGATGCTGCCGTTTTAAGCTTGCGTGCAGCACACCTAGCTGCCTCCTTGTCTGTGATCTTCTGCAGATCAGTGCACTGTTCGTAACCTGTTTCAGTTTCAGTCTGAGATTTGGGTTCCATTCCAGTGCAAGATTAAAAAGCTCAGTGAGGCAGGGGAGTGGTGCCCCTCTTGTGCTTTCTCCCTGTTCACTCTCTGATGACATGATAGCAGTTATACATGTATACCTTTTTATATATAAAAAGAGAAAAAAGGTCAGCTGGTAACCAGTCTTTTCTTTTTAACAGGGACCCCTCAAGAAAGACCGTCTTGCCAAGGAGGAGATGTCATAAAAGCCTTCTGCCTGTGCTCTGTCTGGTGTTGTCATGCAGTACTGCAGAGTTGTTTAATAAAAATCAACAAAATGAACAATCTCTGGAGTTTTCAATATGAACATGCCCTGTGGGGTTAAGAGAATTTGATGTATGGTTTGTTAGGATAGGGCAATATTTGGCTGAGATGCAACTATTTGAAAATCTGGAATCTGATGGTGCAAAAAAAAAAATCTAAAGATTGAGGATATCGCCTTTTTAAGTTTGTCCAAATTAAGTTCTTAGCAATTCACATTACTGACCAAATTATGCTTTATATTTGCGGTAAGAAATTTACAAAATATCGATATGTAACATGATCTCAACTTAATATCCTAATGGTTTTTGGCCTGAAGGAAAAATAATTTTTGACCCATGCAGCGTATTGTTGCTGTTGCTACAAATAAACCCATGCTACTTTTGACTTTTTATGGTCCACGGTCACAATTGGTGACCAATCTGTAGTGGGGTTTTTGGTTTTGGTTTTTTTTTTTTTTTTTTTTTTTTTTTTCCCTCTGAAAAATATTCTTATTCAATGCTCAATTTAAGGGAATATTTGCTGTAGGTAAACCACTGTTCTACTAACATGTTTGGCAAAATATCCAAGGCATTTCAACAAAAACCTTTATTTTGTGGGAAACCCAGTGATCAAAATTGGAGAACAGTAACCACTGTCTTTTACTCCTGTTAGAATATCTTCAAATAGGCAGTGACTTTGAAATTTTGGAAATCACAGGTGGTTCTAATTTTGATCTCCACTGTTTAAAAAAAAAAAAAAAAGGCTAGGGTGTTGACTTACAACTTTTTCAGATTGTGTCCTCAAAGGGTTAGTTCACACAAAAATGAAAATTATTAAATTCTCAACCTCATGTCATTCCAAACCTGTAAGACCTTTGTTCATCTTTGGAACCCAAATAAAGATATTTTATTAAGACCGCAAGGAACCCAAGATCGTGGTACTCTCCATAATGGCGCTAGGGTGATGTGAAGGAGAAGAATTGAGTAGAGTCAATATTTTTTTTTTTTGTTTTGTTTGCGCACAAAAGTATTCTCGTAGCTTTGTACAATTGTGGTTGAACCTCTGGGGCCAGTTGTTCCAAAAGTTTGATCTGGGTTTGGAAATGCCATGTTTTGCTATCCAGGATCAGGTAACCCATCTTTTGTGCTGGTTTTTCAAAGCAAAATTGGATCATCTAATCCAGATACACACTTTTTCAGATTTCCAAATCTGGTTTGCTAGTGCTCCATGGAGCACCTAAAATGACATGGTGATGGGGAAAAAAAGATGAAATGGGGGCGGGGGGAGAATGCCAATGTCTTGCATTCTTGTTGCATTTACACAAATAACGTTTTGTGACTGGTCAATGTCTGATGATTGTGCCAATGTAATTTACAATCACTGATTTAAAAAAACAACTTTACATATATTTTTGTTTGATATTGTCAGCTTTTGGGGAGTTCTGGATATATTACATGTTAAAATGTTTTTTTTTTTGCACCAGTTTTAAAGTTTTATTACATTTTTGTTCCTGATATCCACTCTTCTGCTGGTATCATAATAATTTAGTGTTTTTGGATCAAAAGTATCCCAATCTTACTAAAATGTTTTGAACAACACAAACTGATTATTTAATCCCAATCAAAACCAAGATTGGATTTTGTGAACTAATCCGAATTCGAACTAATTCAGAATCCTTTCTGTAATTTGAACAACACATTTTCAAGATTTGATCCAATCTGATGGTCAAAATCCAATCAGATTACTGAACAACTGCCCCCTGATGTCACACTGACTATTTTAACAATGTCCTTACTATGTTTCTGTGCTTTGATGCGGTAGGACCCTTGCTGTCTTACGCAGGGTCAGAAAGCTCTCGGATTTCATCAACAATATCTTAATTTGCATTGCGAAGATGAACGAAGGTCTTACGGGTTTGGAACGACATGAGGGTGAGAAATTAATGACAGAATTTTCATTTTTGAGTGAACTATCCTCAAGTTGTCAGCATCAATTGTTCACACAGAATCTAAATGTGATGTTGTGTCAATTAAATCTGAAACCAAATCATACATTTAAAAGGGAAACCTGATCTTGGATGTGTGGACTCAACCGAAATGGCTTTTGCCAAGAAATGTGGTCTAAATTTATTTTCTGTGTATGACCTCTGTGAAAGGTTGCTCTAAGAAAGCAATGCTGCAGAGCAGGAAGCGGATCAATGGCAGCCTTGTGGATCCCCCTGACTCAGCGAAAATCCTGGCCTTCAGGTGCTTGGTCGATAATGAATGCTGTATATACCTTAATTAGTATTGTACATTCACAAGGCTCCTCTAGAGGACAAAAGTTGATTCAGAACACAGTTGGGAAAGTCCACACTAATCTCAGTTTGATCAAAACACTTGTGTACTGTGTGCTACTTTTTGTTCCGTGAATGTAGTGTATAAAATTGCTCTAATTAGCAACTAATGGCAGCTTTATTGTAATGAGGAATGATGGGACTGATGATTGATGAGGGCAGTGTCAGGAATTCTACCTTTCCCTGTCATGTTCATCTGTCCAACCGCAACACCCCACAGCACTCATGCCCAGATGTCTATACCGAAGAAACAGCTGGCTCTCCCCACTCCCTCTGGCCTCCCACTCCATCCCACCATTACATCATAGTTGGCTGCCTAGGACTTTCGTTGCAACCTCGCGCTCTCTGCCTGTTCTCCTCATGTGTACATTTTGCTGTAGCAATCTCAAGCAGCAATGGTTAAGCTTCCCAAAGCCTCTAGGTTTTGTCCTTGAGAACCGAGCATCCCTCTGAGCACTGGGGGCGTCAAGTTCGAATTGAGGCTTTTGTTTACGACAGTCCGAAGGGAGCTCACCTAATTAAGACTCTTTGTCCTCACTGACTCGTTGCAAAAATGCTTCCCCCATCATTTCACAGCGTAATAAGAACTCTGGAAGCTCTTCACACACTATTTAGGCCTTTCTTCTCCCTCGCATGGTAGATATTCTGCACTCTTGGCAAGAATCGCTTCGCCCTTCACCCACCACCCTTCCGGCAATATGCATAAGGATTTATCAAGGATGGTGCCTTTTTTTTTTTTTTTTTTTTGATGAGCTTAGACCTTTGAGTGCTGTCATCACTTTTTGTCGCTGCTTGTCTTTTTGTGCTTTCTCAAAGGGAAAGGCTTACTTTGACTTGAACAGACCACTTCAAACCAGATTCAGAGAGAGATAGAGGGGACAAAAAGACGGTTTGGATTAAGACATGTGAATCTTAGAATTGGCCTAGATTTCACTTAGAAAAAGGTGAGGGGTCAAGGTTTGGCTGATTAGCATGCTAGCCTAATCACATTGCATTTGCGGTGGTGATGCGGTGGTCAAATAGAAGTGCTTCTCAAACAGAAGTTGATCTCTAGTGAGATTGTCATTCCTGTCATTCTGAGGGTCCATGGAATAAGACAGTGTAGTAAGTCCACTGGCTACGTCATAAGCTTCTGCCCCCGTAGTCACAGCACGAAAATACTTTTAAAAAATTTAGTTGGCAAAACTACTTGGTAATAGAAAACTTTATATTATCAGTGCAGTGAGTGACAACCATCTGTGGACTCCCATTTGAAACAATAGAAACTATTACAGAAATTCCAATGGTTTCCACTACAAATATCATTACAAACATTACAAACTTTTAACCATTAAAACTATTAAAATGTATTTGCTGTAGTGTGTTATGGGACATGTTCTATTAGGATATAGTGCTTTTAACAAGCCACCAACAGAAGGCAACCACTTACCAGTAGAAACCAACAGGGTCCATTACAGTTTCCATTAAAACCAGTAAACCCATTACAAATTATGTAATAGTATCTATTGTTTTTTTTTCAGCAGGGTTAAAGTTAAGGTCAAAAGTTTACATCCCCCTTTCAGAATCTGCAAAATAAGAGGGATCATACAAAATAAATACAATATTTAGTACCGACCTGAATAAGGTATTTCACATAGAAGAAGTTTACATATAGTCCACAAGAGAAAATAATAGTTGAATTTATAAAAATGGCTCTGTTCAAAAGTTTACATACGCTTGATTCTTAATACTGTGTTGTTACCTGAATGATCCACAGCGGTGTTTTTTTTATGTAGTGATCGTTGTTCATGAGTCCCTTGTTTGTCCTGAACAGTTAAACTGCCCGCTGTTCTTCAGAAAAATACTTAAGGCCCCACAAAATCTTTGGTTTTTCAGCATTTTTTGTGTATTTGAACCCTTTCCAACAATGACTGTATGATTTTGAGATCCATCTTTTCACACTGAAGACAACTGAGAGACTCAAATGCAACTATTACGGTTCAAATGCTCACTGATGCTCAAGACTTTTTACAACACAACAAAAGAAAACATAATACCTTCACCTCCCCAAAACACTGTTCGTCTTGGATTTCATAATGAAATCCCTTCGAATCTTTTTCATGAATTGGAATGTTTGTAAAGAATTGTGAGTGATTGGAGGACACAAAAGATACACTTGGTGCATCCTTCAAAATGCAATGAATGAAGGACACAAAATCAAGGTTGCCTTCCAAGGATCCTTTAAACTGAGACGGCCTTCAGTGGAGCTCGATGACGTGGCAGACAAGATATGTAGTCTTACTCAGGCACAGAGTATATACTAGAGGATTTCAAAGATAATTTTTTTGCACCTGCGGAAAGTTACTTTGGAAATGTAATAGGTTAGAGATTACCTTACCTAAAGTTACCCTTTTTAAATTGTAGTGTAGTGTAACAGTTTGAATTACTTTTATAAAGTAATGTAACTGATTACTTTTCCAAATTTAAATTTCTAAATTTTTAGAATTTTTTCAACATTTTTTGAAACTGTTAATCATTTTCAAACATTTAAAGCAGGCAAGGTTAACCTACAGTTACAAGTACTCAACACTGACTACTGTCAGACTTTCAAAAAGCTTCATCGCTTGAATTAAGATTATGATCATTTAATTTTAAAGCACAGCCACCACAAAATCAGACTTTAGCACATCTCTTTGAGATCTCTTTGTTCTGAGGTAAAAATACAGATTTAAAATTAAATAGCTATGATGCTGTTTTTGAAATCAAATCATTGCAAAGCTATGACAGGAAACACTGGCATCTAACAATGCCTCGGAAAAAAACAGTTGAAAAATCTTGAAAAATAACAGATATACCACAATCAAAAATAGAAAATAAAAACAGTTTTCAAGTGGTGTCTTATATTTTAGAGCAGTCAGTGCAATTTTGGAAAGAAATCAATCAAATCTCTACGAGTGTAAAAAAAAATATTAAGATATATCCCCCTTTGTAATCTGTAACATTTTCATAGGTAACGGTAATTTAATTACACGTTTTTTTCTCAGTAATTGTAACAGATTACAGTTACATTTATTTTGTACTTAAATTATGTAATTCCACACAATGGAACACAAATAAAAATACTTCTTATGAAATCTGAGCGAAAAAAAAGCACTGATGTCACACAGACAATTTTAACAATATCCTTAATAATTTTCTGTCTATGCAGGGTCAGAAAGCGCACGGATTTCATAAAAAATATCTTAATTTGTGTTAAATTGTGAAGATAAACAAAGGTTTTATGGGTTTGGAACGACATGAGGGTGACAGAATTTTCTCTTGGTGAACTATCCCTTTAAAGAAATTCGGTGACTAACTTTTAAGACTAGTTTCAGTTTATATAACCAGCCACTGATATGCCTAATAGCGTAGTTAATATACAACATATTTGCACTTTACACTAAAAAAAGTGCACATATTTGCACTTTTGCACTTTGCATTTACAACAGTCTTTAATTACATGATATTTCAGTTACTAAAAGAACAATGTTCAATTATTGGTTTATAAATATTTTATTTAACAGTGTATCAAGTGATAGAAATTATATTATGTCCATTTGTTTTGTCATGAACTATATTAAGCAAATACACAGATATTTTAAATTAAAGTTTATTTTAAAGTACATTAGTAGATTAGCTGATAATTGATGAAAACCCTGTCTGAGTGAGGACCAGATGTCTCACTGGTATTAAATAGCCCTCTTTGGAAGGTATAATAATGGAGTGTGCAGTAAAAGAGAGAAGCGCAGGGATGAAAAGGCCGAAGCGGTATGTCATTGTGGCCGAAGGGCGAGTCTGTGTTGGTCTCCTCTCTGCGCTGTGCACTTACGTAAGGAGCTCTGGCAGGGCATACAGCTATTCCCCACACTGTCCTATCTTCTGCTCTCCACCCCTCCTCCTTTTCCCCTCTCATGTCATAACTACCCTTCATTACATTGTTTATGCTCTTTAAACGTGCTGGTTACAGTCAGTTAGCGCATGCAGTAATACCATTGCTTGTGTAGTGTATGATGCCTACTTTTTTTTTTGCATATTAAAATGATGAATATATATTTAAAAATATTTGTGCTTGGTTACGTTGTTTTACATTTCAAGAGAACGTAATGCCCAAATGCACTTTTAATATAGGGCTATATCTGCTGGTAGTGTCATTAAGTGCACAGATGTTTTATAAAGGACAAGCGCATCTGCACCACATAAAGAAACCCCACAGTATGAGTAGGATATCTTCAACCATGTTATGTTGCCATTTAATATAATAATACACATGAATTGGTTTTATTTTCTTAAGAAAGACGGGGAAGGGTCAGTGGACAATCCTTGGCTAGCGTCTGCCTGACTGCAGCCCTGATGCACAAGTGCTGCACTGTGGAATCAGTATTCTGAGCTGGTTCCTATGGACACAGCATTCTTAAAGCCAGCAACAGCATCACCAGACTCTTGAGCAGAAGACAGGCCCGGCACGCGTTTTCTCACCTCACCACTAGAGGGCGCGTGGCGGTGCAGCACATCCCACCGTCTGTCTGCATGTGGATTGGGACGCAGGGAAACGTTTGGTCATCGAGCTGAGCAATGGGTGATACAGCTACGAATTAGCCGCGGGCTGTTCATCTGTTCCATTTATGTGAGTGAGAGAGCTGAATTTGTTGGTGTTGTGTCATAATTTACATTCATTACATTGTCGAAGTCTCTTGTACTATCACATGAGTAGTTCCTCATGAGCTCATGCAGCCAGTTCAGTTGTCGTTCGCAGAGTTTCTTTGCTTTCAAACAGTTTTCATACGAATGATTTGCATTCGTCTGCACGTGGGTTCATTTTTTTAACGATAAAACAAAACAAAAAGCTCTCGATAAAGCAGTAAACAAGAAGTAAACAATAAATTCTGTATGTATGCAAACTGTATAATATCCAAGGTAGGCTAAACATTTCTAGTAATTGTGTTAATTCCCATATTGTATTTTCAGAAAGTTTTGGAATATTTTTCCATTTTCCAAATGTATCACTACTGAAACACAGTAA